>JAJPUD010001945.1:24752-46796 GCA_023553655.1 Myrmecobius fasciatus | reverse complement strand
CTACTGTCTCCATTCAACTTTCTCCATAGATCTATCATACCTAACTTTTCTAACAATTGGTTTATCTCCCTAGTTTCTTTCTTGTTTATTTTGTAGTTTGATTTATCTAATTCTGAGAGAGCAAGGTTGAGATCCCCCACTAGTATCGTTTGGCTGTCTATTTCTTCTTGCATCTCTCAATTTCTCCCCTAGGAATTTGTGTGCTATTGCACTTGGTGCACATATATTTAGTATAGATATTGCTACATTATCTATGGTACCCTTTAATAAAATATAGTTTCCTTCCTTATCTCTTTTGATTAGATCTATCTTGGCTTTTACTTGATCTGAGATAAGGATTGCTACCCCTGCTTTTTTTTGTTCATCTGAAGCATAATATTTTCTGCTCCAGCCTTTTACCTTCATCCTATATGTGTCACTACGTTTTAGATGTGTTTCTTGTAGACAACATATTGTGGGATTCTGGTTTTTAATCCAGTCTGATATCTGCTTCCGCTTTATGGGAGAGTTCATTCCATTCACATGCACAGTTAGAATAACTAATTCTTTATTTCCTGCCATGTTATTTACCCAAGTTATGTTTTTCCCTTTCTTTTCCCCTTTCTCCCTTCCCCCCTCCTCAGTACTTTGCTTTTGATGACCCCCTCCCCCAAACAATACTCCACCCTTTAGATCCCCTCCCCCTGTTTTTACTCCTTTCCCCTGATTCTTCTAGTTTCCCTTCTATTAGTTTATCCCTTTCTTTTCCTCCTTTCTCTCCCCCTTCCCTCTAGCAACAGACAAGTTTCTATGTGAAATCAAGTGTCTGATATACACTTTTAGAGCCCAACCTGATGAGAGTATGATTTACACAATTCTCATCTCCCTCCCCTCTTTCTCTCAATTATATTAGGTTTTCTTTGCCTCTTCAAGAGATTTTACCTTGTTTTTACCTCCTTATTTTTTTTAGATCTTATTTTACCACTTTTTCCCTCTTTTCCCCAGAATGACAACCTTTCCCCCTCTAGTTCTCTTTTTCATATTATCAAAGTAATATCTAGTTAATTATACCCCCAAACTTTAAGTATCCCCCTAGTAGAAATAAAGTTCTCAAGAGTCCTTTCCTTTTTACCTTTTTATGCATCTCTTGAG
Organism: Myrmecobius fasciatus; assembly: GCA_023553655.1. NCBI lineage: Eukaryota > Metazoa > Chordata > Mammalia > Dasyuromorphia > Myrmecobiidae > Myrmecobius > Myrmecobius fasciatus. Next base: position 45,665 of record JAJPUD010001945.1, on the reverse strand, counting down.
TTCTGTGCTTGGATGTCGAATTTTTTGTTCAAATCTGGTCTTTTCATTAGAAATAGGTGAAATTCACCTATATCATTGAATGACCATCTTCTTCCCTGGAGAATAATGCTCATTCTAGCTGGATAGGTTATTCTTGGCTGTAATCCAAGTTCCTTTGCCCTTCGGAATATCTGGTTCCAGGCCCTTCGATCCTTCAATGTGGAGGCTGACAGATCCTGTGTGATTCTAATTATTGATCCTCGGTATTTGAATTGTTTCTTTCTAGCTGCTAGCAGAATCTTTTCCTTGCTGCTATAGTCCTGAAATTTAGCCACAATATTCCTTGGGGTTTTAATTTTGGGGTCTCTTTCAGGAGGTGATCGGTGAATTCTTTCAATGGTGATTTTGCCCTTTAATTCTACCATCTCAGGGCAGTTTCCTTTCAGGATTTCCTGGAAGATAGTGTTTAGATTCTCTTTTTCATCATGGATTTCAGGAAGTCCAATAATCCTTAGATTGTCTCTCCTAGATCTATTTTCCATGTCAGTTGTTTTTCCTAGGAGATATTTCATATTTTCTTCTAATTTTTCATTTTTTGTTTTTGTTTGACTGATTCTTGAAGTCTTATTGAGTCATTCACTTGCTTTTGTTCAATTCTTATTTTTAAAGTGTTGTTTCCTTCAGTTACCTTTTTAAGCTCCTTTTGTAACGGGCCAATTGAATTTTTTTGTTCATTGCACTCTTTTTCCACTTCACTAATTTTATTTTTCAATAAACTGGTGTCTTTTTCATATCTCTTTTGCAAGGCATCATATCCTTCTTGCATTGATTTCAGTTTATTTTCCCATTTATCCTCCAGCTCTCTTTTGAGGTTCTTTATGCAATCTTCCAGAAATGCCCTTTGAAAAAGGAACCAGTGATGTTCCTTAATAACTTCCTCTGGAATTTTGTCTAAAGGAACCTCAGGATCTGGGATCATCCCTTCTTTTTCTTGATAAAAGCTGTCTATGGTGAGAACTCTCTTTTGCTTCTTCATTTTTTTTAGACAGCGTGGATATCTCTTTAAGGCAGGTAAAAAAAAAGTGGCTGAAGGTCTTTGCCCTGGGGCGAGGAATTAACTTAAGGTGCTGGGCTGGTGGGGACTAGGACTAAGTCCGAATTACTCCTTAAACAAGGCAAGTCTGCCAGAAGACCTGCCCCCAATCAGGGCAGAGTGTCCTGAGTGCCTCAGATAAACTCCAGGTGTTTGGAATTTGGAGTTTGGAGTTTGGAGTTTCTACCACAGTGAGCTGAGTCCCACCATCACTTCTGGCCTACACTGGAGTCCTCTGTTTATCCCTCTGTCCAAGTTAGACAAACCTGATGTGAAGTTCTTCAGAGATATCACCAAGCAGTGTCCAAATATTTCTGGATTCGTTGACTTGAAGATCAGTTCAGAGGCCTATTTTATTGCTGATTTGAGAGAAGATCGGAGGAGGATGCAGAGAATCACGTTTTCACTCCGCCATCTTGGGTCCGCCCCCTCTATACCCACACAACATTTTTGTGCAAGAAAAATCATATCTACAAGAAAGAAAAATCAGAGAAAGAAAACACAATGCAAGCAAACATCAATTGAGAGCATGAAAATGTTATGTTGTGGTCTACATTTCACATCCTTCTCTCTGGGTGTATGTGGCTTTCTTCACTGAACAGTTGGAACTGGTTTGAAGCATGTCATTGTTCAAGAGAACCATGTCCATCAGAATTGATCATCATATAGCATAGTTGTTACCGTGTATAATGATCTCCTGGTTCTGCTCATTTCACTCAGCATCAGTTCATGCAAGTCTCTCCAGGCCTCTCTGAACTCATCCTGCTGGTCATTTCTCACAGAACAATAATATTCCATAACATTCATATACCATAATTTGTTCAGCCATTCTTCAATCCAGTTTCTATCCACTACAAAAAGGGTTGCCACAAACATTCTTGCACATGTGGGGCCCTTTCCTTCCTTTATGATTTCTTTGGGATATAAGCCCAATAGAAACACTGCTGGGTCAAAGGGTATACACAGTTTGATAACTTTTTGAGCATAGTTCCAAATTGCTCTCCAGAATGGTTGATTCAGTTCACAGTTCCACCAACAATGCATCAGTGTCCCAGCCTTCCCACATCCCCTCCAACATTTGTCATTATCTTTTCCTGTCATTTTAGCCAATCTGACAGGTGTGTAGTGGTACCTCAGAGTTGTCTTAATTTGCATTTCTCTGATCAATAGTGATTTGGAGCACCTTTTCATATGACTACAAATAGTTTTAATTTCATCATCTGAAAATTGTCTGTTCATATCCTTTGACCATTTATCAATTGAAGAATGGCTTGAATTCTTATAAATATGAGACAATTCTCTATATGTTTTAGAGATGAGACCTTTATCAGAACCCTTAAATGTAAAGATGATTTCCCAATTTATTGCTTCTCTCCTAATCTTGACTGCATTAGTTTTGTTTGTACAAAAACTTTTTAACTTAATATACTCAAAGTTATCTATCTGGTGTTCAATTAAGAGTTCCAGTTCTTCTTTGGACATAAATTTATTCCAAGATGAGTTTTTCTTAATACAGATCTAGCACTCTATTTTAGCTGCCAAAAAGAAGAAAGTAACAAAGTATTCATTAAAGTATTCAACAAAGTATTCATTAAAAAAAGAAACATTAAGTGCACATTAGTATTTTATAATTAAACAGTTTAATTTATACTACTACTTATAGAGCCAAATCAATATTAATTTTCTTCATTTTAGTCTCCTAGAGAAGAGATATAAAATGTATGGCCAGAAATCCATATGTACTCAAATTAAATCAAAATGTAATTGGGAAATTTTTTATAATCAATTTTATTTTTCAAAATCAAGAAATAGTTTTTGACATTCATCTCTGCAAAACCTTGTGCTCCAAGCTCTTCTCACTCCTTCCACAAATCCCCTTTCCCCAGACAGCAAACAATTCTATGTAGGTTAAGTATGTGCAGTTCTTCTAAATATATTTCCACATTTATCATGCTGCACAAGAAAAAATCAGATCAAAAAGGGGAAAAAATGAGTATTGAAAAAAAGCGAGCAAACAACAAAAAATGGTGAAAAAACAATGTTGTGATCTACATTCAGTTCCCACAGTTCTCTCTCTGGATGCAATGGCTCTCTTCATCACAAGTGTATTGGAATTAGCCTGAATCACCTCATTGTTGAAAAGAACCAAATCCAACCCAATTGATCGTCGCATAATCTTATTGTTGCCATATACAATGATTTCCTGGTTCTGCTCACTCCGCTTAGCATCTAATTCATGTAAGTCTCTCCAGGCCTTTCTGAAATCATCCTGCTAGTCGTTTCTTACAGAACAATAATATTCCATTACATTAATATACCATAACATAATTGGGAAATTTTTAACAAAATAAATAATAATATAATAAATAACAGATAATATTAATGAGTGGTTCTCTGTGTCAATGTGTCTAAGTCACACAGGGAGACACATACAGATTAATGGTTTCCATTTCAATTTGAGCTTTGTTCCCACTTATAGGTATGTATTAAAATCTCTCCCTGGTAATGAGAGGGTGAAAGTTCCATAGGCATATATCAGGAAGCACATTACCTGCAAAATCATATTGATCTTGGTAATAACACCTCATCTACAGTATTCTCTACCTATGGGACCACTCTGATTCAAGGGAAGAGCAAAAAGCTCCTCCCAGAGCCTCCATTTAAGAAAGGTGCTCAAGCAAGTCAGGATTTCATCTCCTACGTGGTTGCAATACTTTGGAAATCAAGTCCCTGTCAAATTCCTTTCTTCCTTTGCAGCTACCTTTTGTGTACTACCTTCCAACATCAGATTGTAAGTTTCTTTAGAGGAAAAACTTTCTTTTTGTATTTGAATCCTTAGCACTTAACAGTGCCTAGCGCATAGTAGGACTAACTGACAATTAACAATTAATCAGTTAATAAACATTTATCAAATGTCTACTATGTATCAGACTTTGCTAAGGGCAGGAGATACAAAAAGAAGCAAAAGATCATCCTTGCCTTCAAGAAGCTTACAATCTAATGGGGAAGGCAGCCAAAATAATCCCAAGTATTTGTTATTATATGCTATAATATGTTGTTTGATACATTATGTTATATGTTATGTTTTATATAATATATGATTATATGATAATGACAATATACAATAGAATGTTATAATATAAATATAATTATTATATCTATTACAATATGAATACATATATAAAGTAACTATACATAGAAAAACAATTTCTCTCATTAAGAGAGACAATTAAGAAGGTGAAAAAGGCTTCCTTTAGGAGATAGGAATTTTAGCTGGGACTTAAAGGAAGACAGGGAAACCAGTAAGGCAGAGTGAAGAGGAAAAACATTACATGCATGAGAGATATCCAGAAAAAAATAGCTAGAAGTGAGAAATGGAATGTCCTGTTCATGGAATAGTAAGGAAATCTATGTCATTGGTTTGAAGAGTGAATGGCAGGAAGTGGTACTATAAGACTAGCAAGGTAGGAAGAGATTATGTTATGGAGAACTTTGAATGCCAAGCAAAGAATTTTGTATTTAATCCTGGAGGGGATAAGAAGTCATTGAAGTTGGAATAAGAGAATGATTGAACAGATCTTCACTTTATTAGACAAATGAGGGATGGATTAAAATAAGGACAAACTTGAGGCAAGCAAAAAAAAATTACCAGGCTTTTGCGATAATATGGGCATATATGATAAGAGTCTGATGTAGAGTTGTGACAATGTCATAAGAAAGAAGGGGCACATTTAAGCGAAATTACAAAGGTGATATCAAAAAATCTTGGTAATAGTTTGGATTTGATAGTATGAGAAATAGTGAGAATTTCAGTTGTGAGCCTCAGGACTAGAAGGAAGAGTGTTACCCTCAGTAGTAACAAGGAAGTTAGGAAGGGAAGATGGTTTAGAGAGAGAAATAGTGAGCTTCATTTTAGGAATGCTGAGTTTAAGAGGTCTACTGGACATCCAGTTGAAAATGTCTGAAAGGCAACTGGAGATCTCAAGCCTGGAAGTTGGCAGAGAAATTGAAGTGAGATAGAAAAAGTCAAGAATCATCAGCATAGACAAAGCAATTAAACTCATGGGAACTGATGGGATTAATAGAAGTATAGAGGGAAGTGAAGAGGTATAGAGGGATAAAGATGAGGGTCCAGAAAAGATACTTGTAGTTAGAGGGCATGATCTGGATGAGGATACAGCAAAAGAGATGGAAAAGGAGTGGTCAAATAAATAGAAGGAAAATCAGAAGACAATGAGCAGTGTCCCAAAAACCTAAATAGAAGAACATCATTAAGGAAAGAGTAATGATGAACAAAGGCAGTGGAGAGATCAAGGAGAGTGAGAATGAGAAAAAGCCATTGGATTTGGCAACTAAAAGATCACTAGTAATTTTGGAAAAAGCAGATTCAATGAAATAATAAAGTTGGGGGCCAAATTTTAAGGAGATTCTGAGAGGAGAGAAAATGGAGGTCACTATTATGGATGTACTTTTCAATGAGTTTAGTCACAAAGGGCAGAAGAAATATGTATGTATACACATATATGTGAATATGTGCATCCTATGAATCTATATATCTGTCTGTTTGTCCATTCATCCATCCATCTAAATATCTTTCCATCTTTTTGCCAAATATAATTTTAAAAATCCAGGCAAAGCATTCCCAGTTTAGACTAGTTATCTATTAAAAATTATTATCTAGCTTCGGATTAAAACAATCTGATACATTCTCAAGATCCTGTTAACTCATATGCAAATGAATTTGAGTCAAAATTTAAAAAATCAAAGAACCAAAATCAGTGGTCTCTACTCAGCTCAAATTTGGGTCTTTCTCCTGCCTCTAAATAGCAAAATCCAAGTGTTTTATTTTGGCCTGTGAAAACCTTGGGTTTCCCAAGATGCACTCTGTCTGCCAGGAAGCCCTTAAATAAAACTGTAATGAAAGTCTATTATTCTAAATGTTAGATGTTTATTTTATGAGTATAGAAGTATTAACTACAGAGTTGAAAGGCACATTAAAAAAATCTTTTATGCTGCCCAATCCATTCCCAACATATATGTGTTCCCCACAATATTCCTGCTAAGGAATTGCCATCCCTTCATTTTGAAACCTTTAATGAGAGGGGAATACCTACTGGAGAAGGTCAATACCATTTTTTAAAAGGGAAGGAAAGAAATTAAGATTTGTATATGCTAAATATTTTGCATCTGAGGTTAGATTTGAATTGTAATCTTTCTGATGTCAGACCTAGCTTTCTAATCTCCTAGAACCTAATAGTTTTCATTGTTAGGAAGCTTTTCCTTATTTTAAGAAAAAAAAAGCAAGTTTTATAATTTTATTACTATCAGGAACTTTTGGTTAGCAAATTCTTTCTACCAAAGCAAAACTGCATCTGCCCTACAACTTGATTGTTGAGTTTCTTGGGGGCATTGAGAGAAGTAATTTGCCAAGTGTCATATGGCTTAGTAAGCATGTGAAGCACAAGCTAAAGCACCATGCTGCATCTCTTCTTCCTTCCGTTGTTCCTAAATATGGTTCTTTGGCTACTCATTGGTCACCAGTGGCCACCCATTGAAACTCATTCTCCTCTTCAGGACCAAACAAAACAAATGAAGTCTTTTTGTCATGTGACATCTCAAATGTTTGATGAAAGCCTCAACTTTCTTCTTCTAAGTCTTTTCTCTGAGCTTTTTCAATTGATCATCATATGTCAAAATTTCCCATTCTTACCATCCATTATGGTTATTGCAATAGATGTGAATGTAAAATGCTGAAAGTTCTGCTCTAATATGCTCCTGAAATAAGAAAATGATCTAATGAACAAAAAGGGATCATCTTTATCTTGCAGTAAAATACCATTTCATCACCAAGAATGGTAGGGAACTAAGTGGGTAGATGGAGCACACTGTCTCAATCATTCATCTCTAAGTATGCAGACATTATATGAACATCATGGCTACAATTACATCACAATCTGGTTAAATGAGACCAGAAATAGGAAGAAAAAGACTATGTATAGATTCTGACTGAACTTTGATCCCTCTGGGGTTTAATCCTAGGAATTAGGAAGCAGGGCTCTGGCCTGTCACTTAATCATTCCTTCATTCTTTAATTCAATATAAACAATTATTAAAGCTCTACTGTATATATGATATTACACTAGACAGCATGGGGGTAGGGAATAAAGGAAGTATAATATATAGTATCTGCTTTAAAAGAATTGACATTCAGGCCATATACACCCAGAGAGAGGGATGTGAAATGTGGACCACAACATAACATTTTCATGTTCTCTATTGATGTTTGCTTGCATTGTATTTCCTTTATCGGATTATTCTCTCTTATAGATACGATTTCTCCTGAACAAAAAAATGATGTGTGGCAATAACTATACATATATTCGATTTAAGTATTCTAACATAATTATCATGTAACACATGATAATTGTAACACAATTATCATGTATCCTGCTATCTAGGGGAGGGGTGGGGAGTAGGGGGGAAAATTTGTAACAGAAAGCTTTGTAAGGGTTAATGTTTAGGAATTACCCATACATATGCTTTGCAAATAAAAAGTATTAATAATAAAAATTTAATTTAATTTAATTTAATTTAAAAAAAAAGAATTGACATTCACTCTGATGGATGTGGCTCTTTTCAACAATGAGGTGATTCAGACAATTCCAATAGAATTGTGATGGAGAGAGCCATCTGCACCCAGAGTGAAAACTGTGGGGATGAATGTAGATCACAACATAGTATTTTTACCTTTTTTTGTTTTTGTTTGCTTGCTTTTTTTTCTTTCTCTTTTTTTTATTTGATTTTTCTTGGGCAGCAAGATAAATGTGGAAATATGTATAGAAGAATCACACATATTTAACATACAATGGATTACTTGCTGTCTAGGAGAAAGGGATGGGGGAAGGGAGTGAAAAAATTTGGAACACAAAGTTTTAATGGTTTTAATTTTCAATAGTTTTACCTTACTGTGCTGTTATCCTTTTAAAACTGTTAATAACCTAATTTTATATCACCTTCATTTCCTTCTACCCTTCCCTAATCAAAAAATTATCCCTTACAATAAACAAGAAAAAAAGAAAAAAAGTATTTCAGCAAAACTAACCAATGTATCAACCAAGTCTGACCGTGTAACATTCTACCTCCCAAATCTCCTAATACCGTAAAGAAGGCAATGAAGTATATTTTATAATCTCCTCTTTAAGAAGAAATCTGGCCATCATAATTATACAAATCAGTTTCAGTTTTCTTGGGTTTTTTCCATTTACATTAAATCAATTTACATGTATTCTATGATTCTATGAATTCTGCATAATTGTCATTTCTTATACATCTTGTATGTACCAAGTTCTTTGCCTATGTTCTCTACCATTAGATTGTGAGTTTCTTGAGTGCAGGGATTATTTTTATCATTTATGTCCTCAAAATTTAGTAAAGTCTTGGCACTTAACTGAAGGTCATTGCTATTAAACTTTTTTATGTCATAGACCTTTATGGCAATCTGGTGAAGCCTATGGAACCCTTCTCAGAACAGTTTTTTTTTTAATGCATAAAATAAAATAGATAGGAATAGAAAGAAGCTCAGTTATATTGAAATGGTTATCAAGTTTTTTTAAAGCTCAAATTCATAAAACCCAGTTTAAGAATCCCTGTGTTCTGTGTGACCCTGGGCAAGTCACTTAACCCCAATTGCCCCAGCAAAAAGCAAAAAAAAAAAAAAAAAAAAAAAAAAAAAGAATCCCTGTGTTAAAGGAATAGAAAAAGTTTCAGTTATTCTCATCAAAGAGTATTGAGTATAATGACATGTTTTCCCTCTACTCTTTTGGGCAATCTCTGTCTCTCACAAATTCTCTTTCATGTCCCTAACCTATGCCAATCCAACTTTCTATTGTAAAAGAGATTAGCACAGGGGAAATTTACTGGTGCAATCCTGATTTGAGGTTGCTTAAAGTTGGCTCTAAGTTGTGCTAGTAATTGATTTGATGAGAATATAGCATGGAGCAAGCCTCATTCCTTTAGTATGAAGCACCAAACTTGTCCAGAGATGTTTTGAATTGTTTCCAGACCATGCATACTCAGATTAGTTTGTACCTGTCCTTCCAAGTTAACACCAGGGCAGTCTCTTGTCTGATGTCTATCTATGCTGCCTAGAGAATTTGGAGCTCTTCAGGTGCTAATGATGAATAGGGTTTGGCTCAGACTTGCAAGCATATTTACCGACAACTTCAGAAGGTAACTTTTTTGGGGACAAAAAGGCATCTAAGAATGAAAGGTATAGCTCCCTAGCAGGAAAAGAAAGATGGCTAATCTTTAACTCATATTTAGTTCACAATGTAGTAATACACTAATTAACACATCCTTGAAAAACAAAGTTTAAAAAGGTTGTATCTCTTCCTAAAAAAAAAGGAATGTGTCTGACTCAGCCGGACACTAACACAGCTTTTATTTGCAGTAGGAACTTAATAAACACTTTTTGGGTTGGAGATTCTATTCTCCTTGCTTTCAAGTTGGAGATAGCAAAATCTAAAGAGAAGAATGTAGTCTACAGTAAGTATATGTAGGACAGGGACCTGTGCTAGGCTGAAGAAAGGGAAGTATTTTCATAGGATTGTAGATTTAGAAAAGGATCTTAGAGACCAACTCCTTTGTTTTACTTACAAGGAAACTGAGTCACTGAGTGGTTTAACAGAGCTAATAAATGATTGAGGCAGAATTTGAACCCATGTCTTCCTGTCTATTCCTAGTTTTCACCTCATAGAAATAGGAGAGGTAACCAATGTAGTGCATCCTGTGAAGACTCCCTTGTCCCTGAGAGTGTGACTGTCCTGAAAGATTTGAGAATGTTTTCCAGTGAACTTAATGGGAACAATTACCTTGAGAAGGAAGGAGGAAATGGAGTTTTCTCTCAAGGTTTGGTAGAGAAAGAATTTATATACATTCTAATACTTACCCCCATATTTCTCTCTTTCAGTAATTCAATAAATCTATACAAAATGGAGGACAGAGCAAGATAGTCTAACACAATACTAAGCAAACAGTACAGACAGTGGACGTAAGACACCACCAATGACAAAGAAATTTTAATATTAATGTAATGTTTGGCAAATGCCCAGGACATTTCTAATGGTATCATGCAAAAAAGAGACATTTGAGAGACCTGTTCTTAGGAGCCAAATATTCTTAGGAGCCAAATAAACTGGATCATGGGTGGATATTCTTCTCTGTCTTACCACATCATTGGCACCTTTTCCCATTGGCTAAGCATCTGGAATTGTCCTAGAATTTACCTTCAGTCTAAGCTTGAAGAACTCATTTACTCATGGAGGTGACAGCAAGCAATAAGAAGGGTTTAAATGCCAACTCCATGCCTCAATCCCTAAGACCATGTGACTCAAAGAAATGGATTTAGGATTTTGATTTGCCCTTTTCAATTCTAAATGCAGAGAATGGAATCCTTGGCCCACAAAAATCAAACTAAAAACAGAGCAGATATTACAATTATCTCAACAGGAAAGTACTAAGAAGTAAGAGGAAGGGGATGCTAGTCCAAGGTAACCTTGGATGTGAACTTTGTGGGACTAATATGTGGTATGGGAACTGAATGAAGGTATAACCTTAATATCTATTTTTTCTCAGAGATTTAGGTGTGAGGGGGATTATTCTCCCAAAACATTAGTGGGGAAAGGTTATGTTTGTTTGTTATTATAAATTTGAAATAAATATTCCTTGGTAATGTTAATCTGATAATAAATGGTTAAATGGAACTAAATTGTTGATCATTGAGCCTTTTAAAAAGGGAAAATACAATTGGTGGGGGCTCTAGCTAATGGCAAAGAAGACTGATTCCTCACCTTACTAGAGAATTCTGGGGGGAAGAGATAAAATATAATCTTGATCCTCAGACCAGGCTGCTCAATGGCACAGGGGATAGAGTACCACATCTAGAGTCAGAAAAACCAGAGTTCAAATCTACCCTCAGACATTTATCAGTTATATGATCATAGGCAAGTCACTTAAGCTTTTTATTCCTCAGTTTCCTCAGCTACAAAATTGGGATACTCATAGCACCTACTATTGTATTGTTTTGAGAGTGAAATGAGATAACACAATTAAAGCATTCAACACAATGTCTGACAAATAATAGGTTCTTAATAGAGTCTACTCATGTTATGCTTAGTTGATCTTTTATGGCCAAGATAATTTTAATATTCTTCCTATTTAAGAAAAAGAGGGGGAGGAAATCTGATTCTCTATGGGAAAGTCTACTACAAAGCCTTTAAGAAGCCAAAAAATTGTCAGAAAGTTGATTTGTCCAAAGTGGATACTATAAGGAAGGTGACAAGGGAAGGTCTTGTTATAGGTAAAATAGACCTATTATCTTCCTGGGGTTTTTCCCAAATTAGTTAAATTTGAAACCTATCCAGTCTATCCAAGAGCTGCTCTGGGAAATAACCCCACCCCAATCCTTCAGAAGTTTCTTGGGAAGACTTATACTATATATTATATACCCTACTACTGGTTCTACTATTGCCCCATTGCAGGAGATTGGTAATTGTCCAGTCATCCCTACTATGACATTTTTATTATATTCTGAAGGATATAGATTTTTATGCCAAGTTCCTTTTTATTTCACTGTCTTCATATTAATTACAACCTTTAACCCGATCAGAAAAAAAAAATCATGCCTTGTATGTACAGCAAATTCTCTGCAAATATTTTTGACCTTATAACAGTTTTTATCAAAGACTGATGTTTCAGTGAAATATTGTAGTCAGGTATTTTTTTTTTTGGAGTCACAAATTGCTTCTGTGGTAGATAAAAGCATGTCTTGGCATCCTTTTCACCTGGCAGAATGATGGGGGTTGCAACACCATTCTTTAAAAAACTGGCAACTAAGAAGGGAAAGGAAGGAGGGGATGCTTAAGGGAGAAATAACCACAATAATTTACTTCAATTCTTCAAGATCTATGATTTTTGCCCATGACAATACTTTATCCACAGAACAAATCTTGTCCCTGAATTAGTAGAAATTCTGAATGAGTTATTATGGACAAAAACTGTACTACCCTGAAGCCAACCAACCTGACACTGAGCCAAGCTGGTCTCAGACCAAAGACATAGTAAACATTTTTTCCCCTGAGGCAATTGGGATTAAGTGACTTGCTCAGGGTCACACAGCTAGGAAGTATTAAGTATCTGAGGCCAGATTTTAATTCAGATCCTCTTGACTTCAGGGCCAGTGTTTTATGTCATCTAGCTTCCCCTAGTAAACAATTTCTAATAAAAGTCTTTCCAGCATGACAGGACCTTTCTATCTATTGCTTCAAGAAGCAGTTAAAAGTACCTTCCATGTGACAAGCACCATATTAGATGATGAAAATATAAGGATAAAAATGAAAAGAGGTTCTAACCTCAAGGACTTCAAGGGAGGAGGGAGAGAGACAAGGGAAAGCTAGTCCAAAGTACTTGCAAAGTAGATAAATTATCCATATGATTTGTATTTTACTAACATCATAATCAAGAATCCACCAAGAATCGGACTTTAGTGGAAGAATGATTAATACTGATTTAGTGTTTTGTGTTTCACACAGTGTTTTGAAGACAGTACTTCATTTTATCCTTATGTTATCCCTGTGAAATAAGGAGTACAAGTATGATTATTTTATAGGTCTATTAGGAATTAACTAAAAGTAGCTAAATGATTTGCTGAAGAACATAAATAAGGGTCTTGCTTTTCTTATCTGTAAAATGAAGGGGTTGGACAACATGGTCTTAAAAGTTATCAGCTCCATATATTGACCCGGGCTCAAGTTTTGAGTCTGACATCTCTTGGTTATGTGATTTAGAATGAGGCATGTAATTTCTCTTAACCTTCAGTTTCCTTATCAGTAAAATGGAAATAATATTACTTGCATTGGCTCCTTTATAAAGCTGTTGTAAGATAAATATTTTAAACATATTAAATTCATATGTCCAACATCAGTAGGTCCATATGATCTCCATGCTATGGGTTTCCTCACCCCTGGCACACATCACAATCCAGCCACATCTTCTCACTCTGTGTGATTCTTATCCATGTGTAGGTGTACCTTATTTTATTGTATTTTGTTTTATTGCACTTTGTAGACATATTGCTAGGTGGCATAGTGGATAGAACACCAGCCCTGAAGTCAAGGCCTGAGTTCAAATCTGACCTCAGACACTTAACACTTCCTAGCTGTGTGACCCTGGGCAAGTCACTTAACCCCAGTTGCCTCAGGGGGAAAAAATGAAGGTTTGTGGTAACTCTGTGTTGAACAAGTCTTTTGTCACCATTTTCTCAACAGCATGTGTTCACATTGTGTCTCTGTGTCATATTTTGATAATTCTTGCAATATTATAAACATTTTTATTATTACTATATCCGTCATGATGATCTGTGATCAGTGATTTTTTGATGTTGCCATTGTCATTGTTTTGTTGTGTTATGCACATGTCAATATAAAACAGTGAACATAACTGATAAATATATGTGTTTTGACAGTTCCTCCCACCAGTAGTTCCCCATCTCTACTTCTCCTTGGACCTCCCTATTCCCTGAGACACAGCAATATTGAAATTAGGCCAGTTAATAACTCTCTAATGGCCTCTAAATGTTCAAGTGAAAGGAAGAGTCAATTGATGTGGCAAACTTCATTGTCTTATTTTAAGAAATTTCCAGAGCCACACCCATCTTCAGCAATCACCACACTGATCAGTCATCAGTCATCAAAATTGAGGCAAGACCTACCTCAAAAAGATTATGACTCACTGAAGGTTTAGATGATATTTAGCATTTTTTGATTGAGGTGTTTTTGATTAAGGTAAAAACATGGTGGGTTTTTTTCAGCAATAATACTATTATACATTTAATAAACTACTGTATGATTATAAGCATGACTTTTATATACATTGAGAAACAAAAAAAGAAGTATGATTAATTTTATTATGCTGGTCTGGATTCAAACTTGCAATCTCTCCAAGATGCTTACACTCCCAGAGAGCCCCCACAGAGAATACATAACTTGTTTGATTACTTCCTGTAGGTCTTTTTGAATGTCATGGGTAACAGACTGCAGATCTCTCATGCCTTAATCCCACCTCTATTTCTATTGATACATCTTTATGATGATGCTCTTTGTACCTTGACATTCTTTATTCCCATGGGTAATCACTGGAAATATGCTACAGAGACTACTTATATGCATTTCATTATTGCTCTTCAAGTTACCTAGAACTTTGTTTCTTTGAAGATTGCTACATTCCAAGATTTAGGACCACATTGCAAAGCAGTGAACAGAACTGTATTAAAATAATGGCATTTTCTCCTGAATAGATTATCTTCATTAAAGTACAACTTTATCATTCACCTAGTCTCTCCAAAGTTATCTGTGATCTGTCTTCCAATCTGTTGGCCAGTTCTCGATGCTGATTCTTTTTTTATCTACCTACAGCATTTGGCAGACACTATTAACTACCATGTCTTCTTTGGATACTTTCTCCTTCCTGGGTTTTCATGGCACTACTCACTCTTCATTTTCCTCCTAACAGTCTGACTAGCCTTTCTTTGATCTCCTTTGCAGGGTCATCATTTCATAGCATGTCTTTTAACTGTGGGTGGACTCCAAGGTTCTGTTTTGGTCCCTTCTTCATTCTTTGTATTCTCTCTCTGTCTCTCTCTTTTTTCTCTGTTATTTATATTTCCACATTTAAGAAATAAAGTAAAATTTTCCATAAAATAGTAAAAATAAGAAAAATATGATTGCACATAAAACTGAAAATCTATTGTGTACAAACTTCTGTTGACAAAACCTTTCTTCTTATGTCAATAAGGTTCATATCCTCTGTAACATCTTTGACTCCTTACTGTCAGTCACATTACATGTTCCCTTAGAAGACAAATCTTGTTATTTCTAACTTCATGTTATCTAATAAACTTACCCTACTTTCTATTCATACAATCCAAGTTCAAGACTTCATCATTTCTCACCTGGACTATTAAAATAGTCCCCTAATCATCTCCCTTTCTCTTCCCACTCAAACTCATCCTCCACATATCTGCCAAAGTGATTGTCCTAAAGCATGTATCTGATCCTGTTGCTTTTCTACTCAGTAAACTCCAGTGATCCTGCATCTCCTTTAGGAATAAATATCAATCCCATTTGACTTTTAAAGCCTTTTACAACTAGCTTCAACCAGTTTTTTCCTGCCTTATTGCACATTACTCCCTTTGATACACACAATTCTGTTTCTTATACATGATGCTACATATTCTACCTCTGTGTATTTGCCTTGCTGCTTCTCCATGGCCTCCCATTATTTTTTCTCAGAATCCTTAGTATCCTTCAAAGCTTAGTTTAACCTTCTATGTGAATCCATTTATGGTAGTGTCTTCTCTCTAAATATCTCCTCACATCCATTTTGGATATGTAGTTGATCCCTTCCATCCCACCACACACAGAGCATGCTTGTTTCTGGTGGACCATGATGGAGATCTGAACAGCTGGCTTCCAGGGGACATAGGAAAAAGTAAGTGCCCTGAGAGACTCCAGGGGTATATTAAAAGAATCACTTACCCCTGGACTTCTCTTCCAGAGATAAAGTATGAGGATGTCTGAATTGTGGAGAGGATTAAGTGGGGGAAGAGCAACTAGCTAACCTTCCAATCAGGTGTAAACCATGAACATGTCCTGCCTAGGCAAGTCAAGTCCAAGGGATGGGCTGCCTAATTTTTGTGTCTTGTTTGCTTTGGTATAAGGCCTTGTGAGAACTTGAAAGGCCTGGGAACCTGTTGTTGCAATGGCATGCCCCAGAGTAGCAATGGCTGATGGCAAGGAGATGCTCTTTCATCAAACAATTCAACCACAACCAGAAGAGAGTACCTAAATGTAGGCATGAGTGGGCTGCTGCCAAGGGAGGAGTTAGAATTGGAAAGGATTCATCAGAAAGATCAAACCTGGCTAATTGATCAAACAATATCAATAAAGGTGAAATGCAATACTGTTCATTAGCAGTTTTACAAAAATGGTTTTTGTCCCAAAGAGACTTGAATATTGGTCATCCAAAACTGACTATGTTATTAATAAAAGTGGACTGTCAAACTCTGTTCTGTTTATTTTGTAAGGCACACTATAATTCTCTAATGCTTTTCAAAGCTTTCTCTGAGTAGGAATAAATGGTTTGTCCTGTACCTGATTCATGGTTGTTCATTGAGCATTTCTGTTACTATTTGTTACTATTCTTCATATTTCATCACAGATATCTTCAACATATGTGTAGATTTTCCATAAAAATAAGAAATTCTTGGAGGTAGATAGTTATTAATGTCTTCACAATTACTTTTGGAAAATGATAATATCTATATATTTTCTCATTCTTTTGTTATTTTCTCCAATATATTTTATAAAATGATAATTTTTTAAAAAAGTATTAAGACTTAAAATTGTGCCTTTTCAAGCATGGATTTCTTGTGTGTATTTTTTCCTGATTTTGTTTGTATTTTTTTCTAATCTTGTTTCTTTAAATACCATTTGTTCTTCTACATCAGGGATTGTTGAGTCTCTGGTGTTTAAACATGGTCATTCTGCTTCCATAAATAATGAAAAATAGGCTATTTATATAATGACAGCTCTGTTCTATTTACTATGTGTTTTTCATCTGCCAGTTTCATCTGTAAATGCTTTTGAAATGATGTGGCTCATTTGCTAACCTTTCTTTTGAGCTGATAGTTCTCATAATCTTCAACCATTCTTCTCCATTGTTTTTTCCTAAGGAGTTTTGTTTTCTAATCTAATCTTGGCTGCTTGATAACCCTTCTTGGCAAGGAAATGAAATGATTGCTATCTATATGTGGCAAACACCTATAGAAGTACTTGCTTCTTTTTTCCCCTCCTGATCATAGTTACTACTTTGTGGCCATTAAACTGCAGGAAATGATAAAGTCAAAGTCAATATCTTAACCTTTTCCCATTTCCCATTTTTATTAATGAACATCTCATTTGAATTAAGTCAGGTTTAAATTGCTACAATTGTATATTGTGTCTTCTCATGTCAACATTTTCTTCTCATTTGATATTGATTTTGAATGACTAGTTGATGGTCAGATTGCACACAGATGATTGTTTCTGATGTCACTTCTATGGCAATATAAGAAAAAATCATTTTTACATATTTTGTGATGTTAAATAGTGTTCAACATATCCATGGTCTCCTAACTTTCTTCTGGAAGCAAGTACTCATATTACTTGAGTATTCTACAAGTCTTTTCATTTCTAAAACTTGAATTAGATTTTCCAAGATATTTCACTATACAACAAGTCTATCTTGACTAGGAAGTGATCAAGTATATTTTTTAAAAAACAGTAGAATTTCTTTGTAGAATCTTAAGTCCTTTATAGAATTTTTTTTATCTCTACAACATTTGTAATAACATATTGAATGTCATCGTAATCCTAGGGCCTCTTTGCTTTTGCTAATTATGAGAATTGCAAAACAAATTTATTGTTTTCCATGAAAATGATATTTCTTTATTGCCTTTGAGCACATGATGAAGCTGTCTGAAAATTTCTTTGTTGATTTCTTCAAAGCTATTTCATGAGTTACCTTTTCACTTAAGACTTACCTTCTTATCCTTTTTAGCTTCTGATTTTATTTATTATGAGAACAGCAACATTAATGTAGCTCAGTTCTTCCAAAGATATTCCAACAATTAGTCATTTCACAAAGATCTCACAATTAAAATAACAATTGTTAAATGAATGTTTATAAATAATACTAAAACAATATACCTTTGCCTTTTTTTCCCACCATTCCACTATTATGATTGTTGAAACAAAATGGGGCCACACAGGGCTGAGGCTCATTGAAAAAATGTGTTTCACAGGTTGTCAAAGACAAAGAATTCATCGCCAAATAGCTACCCTTTGGTAATGGGACTATCCCTGTTTAGTGTCTGAGAATTTTCAGGCTATGAACTAATTTAATCATTTACACACTCAAACATAAGAGCTTTTATTCTATCTTTATGGTCACTTCTAGATATAAAGTCTATAATACTCTTACCCCTCAAGCAAATTTTCTAAGTTTTCTGTAAGTTTTAGCACCATATAAACATATCCTAAACCTTCCTATTGTTTTTTACTGATTTTTCTTGCTTTTCATTTAGGCACAAGTCATAGTTTAGTCTATTTAATTCTCAACTTTTCTTGGTAAACTTGAGTGAAATCCAATAGATTCCAAATTCAATTCCAGGATGGGGATGGGAGTGGTAGAATCTGGTTAAGGAAAGGTAAGACATGCTTTTCTACTTTGAAGTTAGTTAGAAAATGAAGGTTGAACCATTCTGGAGAGCAATTTGGAACTATGTCCAAAGAGTTATCAGACTGTGCGTACCCTTTGATTCAGCAGTGTTTCTATTGGGCTCATATCCCAAAGAGATCTTAAAGCAGGGAAAGGGATCCACATGTGCAAAAATACAAAAATATGGCAGCCCTTTTTGTAGTGGCTAGAAACTGGAAACTGCATGGATGCCCATCAGTTGGAGAATGGCTGAATAAATTATGGTATATGAATGTCATGGAATATTATTGTTCTATAAGAAACAACCAGCAGGATGATTTAAGGGAGGCCTGGAGAGACTTATATGAACTGAGTGAAATAAACAGAACCAGAAGATCATTATACATGACAACAAGACTACATAATAATCAATTCTGATGGACATGTCTGATGGACATCCAATGAAAATGATTCAAACCAGTTCCAATTGTTCAGTGATGAACAATTGGGAGAGACAAGACTGTGGGAACTGAGTGTGGTACACAACCTAGCATGTTCACTCTTTTTGTTTTTTGCTTGCATTTTATTTTCTTTCTCTTTTTTTTTCTGGTTTGAATTGATTTTTCTTGTGCAGCAAGATAATTGTATAAATATGTGTGCATATATTGCATTTAATATATATAGAAATAAAAATAAATGAAAGTTGAAATGACTTTCAATATCACTCAAAGGCCAGATCTGATTATATTATTTGCATATAGACATTCCATGGACAGTGTATGGTCACATGGAATATGACCAAATTAGCCTAGAATGGTTCTCTGCAACTTGAGAGAACAATTCTAAAACTAGACACTAAATAGAGGCAATAAAGTACAGAGACAAGTATTTTAGATTAGGAGTCAGAGGACCTAGATTTTAATTCAGGCTCTGCCATTTATTGCCTTAGGGAAAACAACAAAACAAAACAAAACAAAACAAAACTTTGGATAATCCATTTAATATCTATGGGGTTTGGCTCCATTCCCTTTTCTATAAAATTAAGGGATTGGATTAGATCAGCTTCAAGTTTTCATCTGACTCTAAAACTATGATTATAATTCTGTAGTGGGAAAAGTACTGAATTTAATATGCAGGAAAATAACTTTTTAATGTCAGTTCTCAGAAATGTGACACTAAATGTGACATCCATTTCTGTATATAGAAAATGGAGTTGCTCTTACTTGCACAACAGTTCTTTCAGCACAAAACCTCTAATTTTTGCTTTTGTATCCCCAGTGCCTAACACAGTACTTTGGCCTTTTTTTTTTTTTTTAATTAGACGTGATTTCATTGATTTCATTTCTATCAATGTATATCAGCCCCTGCCCTGAATATACAGTCCTATAGAATTGCCTGGGACATTAAGTGATTTGTCCAGTCTCACTTAGCAAGTAAATGTCAAAAGTAAGTATTTTTCCTGACTTCTTAGATTTTATCCACTATGCTGCCATCTGTATCCTCCATGTTGCCTCACAGCCTCTTACATGGTAGGCACTGCTTACTGTTTGTTGAATTGTTGGTAAAAAAAATTTTTTGGCTTGAATAATTTTCCTTCTTTGAGCATCTTATATGGAGAAAATTAAAAAAATTAGTGTTTCCTGGTCTCTAGGGAATTTTAAGGCAGAATGAGTAAAACAAAACAAAACAAAACAAAACAAAAAAACACTTTTCTCAACACTAAAAAACAAAGAAAGCACATTTGTAGGATAATATTTTGTTGTCTGGAAGCTACCTACTAAACCTGAATCTTAAGGTGTTTATGAAAATTACAGGACCATAGATGCCTGGATAAATTCAATTCAATCCAATCCACTTTTAATACAATAATTCACTTTAATACAATACAATAATTAATAATAATGTTCAGGTTTCTGTAACTGACCAGCATTTAGTCTAGGAGAAATAAACAAACAAACAAACAAAAAAAACCCATCATTCAATTCTAAACCTTCATTTGTTGTTCTTACACTTCACATTTCATACTGCCAGGCCAACCAACCCTGGCCACTTCCCAAAGAAGAGAGGACAAGAACAAAATAGCACAGAAAAGACCCTTATTTTTCCTTGCTTTTTTCCCCACTGAACCTTCAAATTTTGGTCTGAATCCTGTACACAAGGAAGGTAGCATTTGCCCCTCCCTCGTGGAGGGTTTTTTTTTTTTTTTTTTCCTTGGTGAATAGTTTTTGGCAAAGTCTTTGCTGGGCTTTTAGAAAGGCACTGATTTTTTGTCCTCTTCCGAAAGAAAGCTCTGTAGCAACTTGGACATGTCAGGCACTGAGGCTCAAACAGGGGCTGTTAAACAGGAAATGTTAAATGAATAACTACTGTATTAGATCATACTTTCATTTCGCAATTCCATGATAAGAAGACATATACAGCCAAAGAGCATGGGAAGTTAACTAGAGATGGAAATTGTTCCAAGGCCAATATCATTTCACTTTGCTCAGAACCAACTCAAATTCCATCAGAAGAAAGGGTCAAAGAAGCAATTTGAGACATTTTTAGGG
>JAJPUD010001945.1:0-24742 GCA_023553655.1 Myrmecobius fasciatus | reverse complement strand
TCCATCAGAAGAAAGGGTCAAAGAAGCAATTTGAGACATTTTTAGGGTTACCTTTTGAATATTTCAAAGTGATCTGGGGTATCAAATAGCATTTATGAAATATATTTAATGATTCATGAGTAAATGAGTCAGAAACAGTTGGATTTTTCTCTGTTTTTATAGTCACATTTTTTTTAAGAGAAAAAGGGACTTAATACAATATCATAGATAGCTCAACTTCCTTAATTTACAGATGAAGAAATAGAGGCCAGAAAAGATAAACAGCTTACCAAGATCCCACATAATTTTAGCTGCAGAACCAAGGTTTTAAACTCAGATTTCTTTGACTCTTAAGTAAATGCTCTTTCCATGACCCCTCTTGGTTTCTTCTTTTTCAAATCCCTAGATGTCTGAAGATTAGTCTATTATGTTATAGGACTCAAAATATATTCTCTAGTTTCATTTTGTTTATTTTCAAAACATTAACATCTTGAATACTAATAATTAACTAAATTTCCTTTATTTAGTAGGACTTTTGCTTTACTTGGAATGCCAATTTTTAAGAAAACTCCTTATGAAGCATTTCATTTTATTTGTCCTATGAAGACCATGGTACAACAGAAAGAGTGCTGGATTTGACATCAAAAGACCTGGGTTCAAATCTCAACTTTAGTACTTAAGTGAGTTTGGAAAAATCACTCACTTTCCCAGGATCTTAATCTTAATCTGTAAAATGAAAGGTTTTTTGATGATCTCTGACATCCACCTTAGTCCTGAATCTATAGTCCTTTGATCTCTTATCCCACTGCAAATATGACATATTTGTGCAATATTAAGCATTAGCATACATATTGTAGAAGTGAAGTACACTGACCAGGTAAGTCAGGCCATAGAACAGTTCAATGAATGTCTGTAGAGTATTAGACTAAGAAGGAACCTTGGAGCACATGCACTTCCACAGAAATTGTGATTATCAAATTCAGTATCTTTGACTTTTCCTGTTCCCCATCTTTCTGTACAGAGAGTTGGTCAAGTTGACAAAATTGCAATAAATTATCTAGTACCTTCACCAATTATAATAATTCAAATTAATATGCTTTCCTGACAACTGTACGGGATAAATTGTGTTGTTGATTAGTTGTATCTGACTCTTCATGACTTCTTTTCTGGTTTTCTTGGCAGAAATACTGGAGTGGCTTGCCATTTTTTTTCCATCTTGTTTTACATATGAGGAAACTAAGGCAAAGTTAAATGATTTGCCCAGGGTCACACAGCTCTTTAGTGTCTAAGCCATATTTGAACTTATTGATATGAGTTTTCCTGATTCCAAGTCCAGTGCGCTATTCACTGAACCACCTAGTTAGTTGTTCTAGTACTATATAAATGTTGTCTTCATTGAATAGATCAAGAAATGAATGCTCAGGATTACACAAAGAGCTGGAGTCAGAACCAGGACACCAGTTATTAAACAATGCCAGTGCTCTTTCTACCACATTTACTGATAATCCTTCTTGATTGATGACTGATGACTTTTTGCAACTCATTTAAATCCAATTCACAAATGAATTAAGGCATCATCAGTCTCCCTCTCTTTTCCTGAGTGATCAAAATCCAGTGTTTAAACTAACTGTTCCATAGCACCCCTTTCAGCAGCTTTAATAGCTTTTGGAACAAATTGTTCTCATCTGCTCATTCCATAGAGGAAGCCTTCAAGGTTTGGTATAGATATTCCCCTGTCTTACTTCTAGATTTGAGATTTGTCATTGCCCTCAACTTGGATTAGTCAGTCTGCTGAGATAGTTTTATTGGGGGGTAGCTGCTGTACACACTTCCTGAAGTCAAGATGAACACCAAAGATGGATGAACAGCCCTAAAATAGGCTCAGAAAGCCCTCACACCAGAGGTGCTAATTCTCCCTGAACACCCCATACATTTCTTTCACTGCCCAATAATTAGAATTTATAAATTACTTTAAAGTTTGTTAAAAAAAAAAACACTTTACAAATATTTCACTTCAATAAAAAGTAATAACCAGCATTTATATACTACTCTTTGTCATTTTATCTTCACAACAGCCTTAGGAGATGGGTCCTAATTGCCATTTTACAGAAAGAATAATTGAGGCAAGGAGCAATTAAGTAAGTTGCCCAAGATCACACACAATGATGAAGTATCTAAGGTTGAGATATTATCTCAGGTTTCTCTGACTAGGGTTCTAACAATCTATTCACTGAACTTCCAATCATAAATTTAGAGCTAAATAAACTTAAGCCTTCTTTAATACAACCTTTAGGTAAAGCTAAGTGGTATAATGGATGGAGTACTAAGCATGGAAATGAGGAAAACTCATCTCCTTGAGTTCAACTCTGGCTTCAGAGTGGTCTGTGTACAAATAACAATCAGCTCCAAGTTTTGAGGGTGCTGAAAGTCATTTTACATTTCATTTTCTTATGTGGAGAATTCACTGAGTGAAGACACTCTCATGACCTTAACCTATACCTTAATTATGACTTGAGACTTTATAATAAGAAATAGCACTATAGCTAAAAAAGTTGCAGGTGTTTGTCCCCTCCTGCTTTCCACCACCTCTTAATTAATATTTAAGTACTTCTTTTAAAGGTAATAATGACTTTGAATTCTTATCTCAGGATATGTGCTTGTATAGCACTTCTCTAGGGAAATTTAAATTGAGTTCATTATTATTAACTTGTATTCTTTTATTTCTGGGATAGATTTCTGGGCTTAGGTTGTAAACCTGGACTCCCCCAAACAATGGGGAAAAAGTCAAGCGATGGGGGAGAGGCTCCTGTTCTGTTTAATCTGGTTTTTTGCTTTATGTTTTGCACTCCTTTTGCTGACACTTTGTCAGATAGATGTCCTTTCTCGTGAGATCTTAACAAATCCCTTTTTGCTTTTTCTTACTGAGACACTCTGATTGTTTTTGTGGTTGATACTGTCCCACACAATTATTAACTACATATAACAAAACATCCCTGCCTCTACCAGAATATATTTGGGACATAATTTGTATTAAAAATAAGTTTGAAGAATGTAGAAGCTTTTTTTTTTTTTTTCAATCTTTCCACATAGTAGCTTAACTTGTAGGCTACAGATCTAGGGAGTTTAAAGTTCACAAAAACTTCCTGAATACATAAAAAGTATAATTGACTAAATATTTTCAGTTGAAAATTTTGCTGCCACACCCTAAGAGAACAACTTTTCAAACTTTCTGCATTCCTTTACCTGGGAGGGGAAGGAAATCATGTTAAAAGTAAATAAAGGAATGAGTTGGAAAGTTTTTCCTCCCCATTCTTTGCTTTTGTGCCCTGAGGCAATGAGAGGAGGGAGAGAAGAGATCAGCTACCTTTCTAAGTGTTCCTTGTTAGGAAAAACTATAAAGAGGCCCCAATCCTGAGATTAACATATCTAGCTTTGAGGATTGCTAATGGGCCCAAGGGGCTATGGCATGGTGCCCATTCACTCTTAACTCTTGGACCCACAGGTGCTTAGATTGAGTTTGACCTTGATGCCATATTCTTCTTCATTGAACGTGTTTGACAGCATGGCTGAAAACAACATGCTAAAAAACATGAGAGCAAGCTCACAGCCTTGTTTCAGTCCATTGGTGACTGGGAAAGTGCATGAGCATTGTCCATTGTACAGAATCTGGGCAAGCATGCTGCTGTGAAATTGACATACAATACCTATGAACTATATTTTGACATAATTTTCCATAAACCTTCCTGACTGATAGTATCAAAGAGCTTGAATCTACAAACATTGTGCACAGACCACTTTTCTGCTTTTGGCATTTTTTCCTGGAATTGTTGGATTAGTAAATACCATATCAACTATTGTTTGACCCCTTCTGAAGCTATACTGGCTCTCAAGTAAATGACCATTTTCAGGTGAGGGATTATTTTGTTAAGGAAGACTCTAGCAAGAATCTTGCTAGCAATGATTATGAGACCCCCATGTGATTGTCTGAGGACAATTTATTCCTTTACCTTTATGGAGAGGTTTAGTCTCCATGGAGCCTGGCCTCTTAAGACAGGAGTTAGACTACTTTTTCTCATACTGTTTGACTCATTATGACGTTACCTGATGTGGTTTTGGGGGATAGATGCAGATTAAATTGCTTAAATCTTTGGGCTCATGTCTACTACTCTTCCCAAAAGGAGGACAGATTTTTATTTTCTACATACAAAAGAAATTCTGAACACTCACAAATGTGTCGACAGAATTAATAACAATTTAGAACTACTTCTTCATCAGAAAACACAGTGATTTGGGGGACAACTTAAATAGGCATTGTTATATTTCGCTTTGGCTTTGCGCTTTCTGCTCAAAGTCTATGTCTATTGACTGCTCCTCTTATTGATAGTCAACAAAGAGTAACTTTCTAGATCCATATTTCTAAGTTTTTTTGTTTATTAGGGACTGTCAGTTTAAATTCATTGATATAGTCCTTGAAAACCTACTTATATACAACTAATGTAAATTACCAGAATAGGTCTTAAATGAAGGTATAAATGAATAGAACAAGTAATGACATACATAGAGCTAGCATGAAGAAGACCTAAATTCAAGGCCAGTTTCTTGATACAACCTCATTGTAGGATCCTGAATAAATTACTTAACTCTCAGTGCTTCCAAGTGATTTAATAGGACTCTTTGGTTCCCTGATCTTTGTGAGGGGCCTAGGTCAGAAAACCCTGAATCTTATGGTTTTGGCTCACACTCCATCTCTCTTCTCCCCCCCCCCCCCAATTTATCTGGAGATCACTTCTTAGCTTCTAGCCCTGAAAAACTCCTAAAATAATCACCACCCTTAATGGAGTGATAATCTCCATCTGGAGATTACTCTCTAGACCACCACCTTCCACCCTTAATTCATCTGAAAATTATTCTCTATTACACCACTCTCCACCCTAATTCACCCACAGAGCACTCCCTAGCCCCAGACTACATAAAACTAAATAAATAAAAATCTCAATTCCCTGCTATCTTCCTAATCAGGATCCTAGCCTGCTGAGAACTCTGAGTCACCATAAACCTTCTTTTGCCAACTTTAACTTGGAGCCTGGGACTGCAAATTCTTTCACAAAACCAGCTTGGGGACCCCCAGATGCTGTTAGGGTGTCTCATCCCTCAAAACAAGCAAATAAGATTTTAAGTTTCAGAGAAAATATTAACTTTCCTAGTTGTAATTGTGGTTCTAGCTTCAGTCAACTCTGTGATTTATCAACTGCAGTTGCCAGCTGATGAAGTCCTAAATGATGGGTGTGGGCAGAGAGAAACTGAAGAATTGATTTAAAAAAAAAAAAAATTATTCCCTGGAGCATACAGGAGAAAGGCTCTGATAAGAGAGATCAGTTTTGTTCCCTGCTCCCACCCTCTGGAGGTAATACATTCAGAAATCCAAGTTATAAAATCACTGAGGCTAAAATTTTTCTACAAAATAACTTATGGTCCATGGCTTCACTACTGCCCTTCTTTGATCAGTCTGCACTCTTCCTCCTGGTATCTTTCCCCTTACCCTTCCTCCATGCCACTTGGTATCTCCTAATGCCATCATGTTTTGTGATGTCTTTCCTGAACCAATTTTCCTCCTTTTAGCTAATTCTTTTGGAGTGCTAAGTATTTTTCAGGATTTAGTCTGCCAGCTAAGGGCATGCCCCAACCTCATGAGCTATTTCCTTTCTTCTGGTCAATGGCAAGTTCCCTTAGAAATCTTGCCCTTTTCATAATTTATTATTAAAACCCCTTTCTATGCTCTTCCAACTCATTCATATTTACCATTCCTGATACCTATTGTCTCCAATCATTTTGTTTGTAACTTCTTCCCTAAATAAAACTATCTTTTTCCAAAGAAAATAGACATTGTAAATCTTCACATGATCAAACCCCAACTTTTAGTGCTTCTCCTAAATAAATAGTAACATTTGGTACTAGATTAGCCACATCACCAGCTACAGTCACTGTGTGATCTATGGTATGGGATTTGTCATCAAATGATGGGTAGGCTCCAAAAGTTGTGGTTCGGTCATGTGAAGAATTCACAATGGCCTTCTCTTTGGAAAAAGATATGTTTATTTAAGGAAATAGGTTACAGACTAAATGAAGGGATGCAATAAATATCAGGAATGGTAGATATGAAATAGAGTGGGAGAGCATATGAAAGACAAGTTCCTCAGTGGAAATCACAATTACCCAGTAGGAAGAGAATAGCCCATGAGGTTGGGACATGCCCTTAGCTGGCAGACTAAATCCTGAAATGGTCTTAGCGCCCTAAAAGAGTTATCTATAAGGAGGAAGAGTGGGGTTGGGAAGCACAGTGGAGTTAAGTGAGATACCACTTGGAATGGGGGAAGGGGAATAGAAGGAGAAAGACACCACAAGGTAGAGTATTAAGGCGGGCTGACCCAAAGGAAGGTAGCAGCAAAGTCATGGGCCATAAATTGTTTTATAGGGAAAATTTAATCTCAGGGACATGACTGGGATTCCCAACAGAATAAAGCAAGGTAAGACTGCTGGAGACCCCTATAGAGGGTGGGTCTCAGGAGTTTGACATAACTTGGATTTCAGATTGGACCACCTCCCCAAAGGATGGGACCATGGAGCTAAACTGATCTTTATCAGAACTTTCTGCCTGTTTGCCTCAGGGTTCAATTCTTTAGTTTCTCTTGGCCTAAAACAATATTCAGGGTCTCATCAGTCATAGATGAATTATTACCTGCATTGACAGGAGTTCCTACATTTAGAGAAAGAAGTGTCCTTGCCTAAAGAAATCACAGGTCAGAAATGAGTAAATATATATTTAAAAACTTGTTCAACAAATTGATGAGAAAAAAAGAATTTCCCAATGTTCCCCTTTATCCAAACTTTTTCTCCTCCTTTTCAGGAAAACAAAAGCATTTCCTTCTGCTTTGTGACTAAATTTGCACCTAAATTAAGTCTCTTAATGAGATAGCAAATATTACCTCCATGAAATGCAGAAGGAACTATACTTAGGTTACTTCTGTCTCCTAAAATTAACTGTTGCTAATGATGAAAAAAGTAATGGGTATAGGAATTCTCCAGCAGCAAGAAATTTAGGTGAAACTAGAGGACATAACTCCATAGCACAAAATCAAGATTTAAAATTTATATGCAACTTCAAAATTTTTACCAATTATTTTCTACATTCTTTCTCCCATTTAGACTCAAATTCTCATCCTGGTGACCTTGTGCCATGATTGGTCAGCTCATTTTGCTCTGTCTCAGACTCATTACACAATTCTAACTATACCTTTGAGAATAATAATCAGAGCATCGCTGTCATAAAAAGGATTTGCCAAACACTTCCCCATAACTCTTCTCACTTCCATGCCCAATACATTCTTCCCTGGCCACCACTCCCTTATATGCATTGTCTTCCCTTTTAGAACTAAAGTTCTTTGAATGTAAAGATTGCTCTGCTCATTTGTAAGCAAAGTAGCTAAGTAACAGAGTGGATAGGGTGCTGGTCTTGGAGTAAGGAATATATGAGTTCCAATCTAGCCTTAAATATTAACTAGTAACTCTGGGCAAGTTAGTTAAGCTATCTTAGTCTTATTTTACTCCACTATAAAATGGAAATAATAACATTTACCTCCCCATATTTCTGTGAGGATCAAATGATTTGATTCTGCTTGATAATGATTTTTTCATAATTAATTAAACTCAGTTATCTACAATTTATTTATTTTGGAATACTTAATAAAGGACAAATGAAAACAACTGTTCTTGTTCTCACATTTATAAGCAAAAAGGAAGGAAAACACTGATTGAGCTATAATCAGGTAATTATCAAATGCTTTTCGAGTTCTACTATGTAAAAGGAATTATGGGACATATAAAGATACATAACTATTTCTCATTAAGTAGGTGTGTAAAATATCCTGAAAATAATGGCTACATTTATATTATTAAATGAAAAAGACAGGTAAAGTTTACCTATAATACCAAATTATGTATTTTTACCTCTAATTTTCTAAGTCCACTAGAAGGAAATATCTAGAAATATCTCTCTCACAGTTAGATCTGGGATTCCAAGGAACAGAAGCACAGCCTCATGCTCTGTTGATCAAACTTCTACAGCTTATTACTAGCATTTTGTTGATGGACACACACAATGGTTACAATCAGATATGTGCTTGTTTGTTCTTTGCCGCCGAGTTTCAGTTTTGTTTTAGTTCCAAGAGACACAAAATCACATGTATCATTTCTAGGAAATCAGTATTAGCCAGAAGCATTGGAGGCTTTTAAACTGCTGGAGGTCAAGATGACCACTGCTCTATAACTCAAAAGGACAACAGAAGCTACAATTGGAGTGCCAGGTTTGTAGTCAGAATATCCTTCTTTCAAATCTTGCTTCTGAGACTTTACTAGCTGTGGGATTCTAAGAGCTATAATTCAGAATTTTTTCACCTGGAATGAATAGCAAATACTATAAGTAATATCTGTGGTAAATATTGGGAGACCACATAAAGGACGATGGGAAGGAGCAAGACAGAGCAGAAGAGGACCTCACAATAAACTACTATGTTTTTCCATTTTGGATAATTATGTTAAAATCTACTGGTCCTATATATATATATATATAATATATATGTATATGTACATATATATATACATACATATATATATAATAGAAATACTGTCAGTGACCTTTAAATTTGTCACCTTCAAGTACAAAGGCCTAGTTGTCTAGCCCTCATTATAGGTCTAATTTCAGGTTTGGGACTTATCAACTATAGTTACCATCTATAGTCATAGATTGATATAATCTGCCTTGGTGGGAGTTTCTCCATCCCCACAGACAAGTTGCAAGTTGACAATAATTTGCAGAATAAGTGAATGGATAATTGAATTTATAAGAAAAAGTTTTGTGTATATACTAGCCTCATCTCCCCAAGCCTGGTAAAAACTGAAATCTAATGAGGACTAGAATTTTTAATTGTCCAATACTTCTTCTTTTAGGTGGACATGAAGCAAGATCTGACTTTTCATACCAATCATGTAGTGTTAAAAGTTTATTCCAATGGGAGTTTTTGTTTATTTGATGAAGTTGGAGTTTGAATGCATCCATTTTTTTTCAGGATTTTGTTTTTGGTCTAGGTTGATGATGCAGTTAGGTAGTTCAGGAGATGGAATGCTGGACCCAGAATCAGAAAGACCTGAATTCCATTGTGGCCTCAGACACTTATTAGCTGTATGACTCTAAACAAGTCATATAAGCTTGCCTTAGTTTGCTCATCTATAAACTAAGGAGAAGGACAGAGTTAATAAGATATCCTTGCATAGTTTTTGTGAAATCAAAATTAGATCATATTTATAATAGTGATGATGATGATGATGATAATGATGGTAATATCTATAGGATTCTTCTTAGAATTCCTGTAACAAAAAATAAAGAAGAACCTTTAAAAGCATATTTCATACTTCAAACTCAGGCAGCCAGTTAAACATTAGTTTAGTATGCTGTGTAAGAAGAATAAATTGACTATGTAGCCTTGATTTATGAGGTCAGGAAGAAGTTTCTGTCCAAAAATAATCTCTCCCTGATAACATACATTGTCTGAAATTTTATGTACTCAAGTATTTATTCATTGAAGATTTATAATCTGCCTATGAAATGTTAGAACTAGAAGGACCTTAGAAATCATTTAGTCCAACCTAATAATTTTACAGATGAGGAAATTAAGTGATTCCTTCAATGACACAGTATTTACAAGCTAGATCTTCTGATCCTCAGTCTTATTTGGAAACTTAAAGGTTAAAACATAAGCTATCTGACATTCCTTCCCATGCCTTTCATTCCATATTGAGATGACTTTAGATGTAACCACCAACAGGAAAGGTATACAAAGACAAATCCATATTAAGGTATAAATGACTAATAGATGTCAGGATTCTTCTGGAGGGCAAGCTTTACAAAGAAGAAGCATTAAGGAAAAAGCAGAAAGACACTGCCAAGGCAGATGGGTGAAAGGTGCTGAAAGACAGGGTGAAGAACAAATGCCAAACAACTTTGTGCTTTACAATTTTGCTGTAGGGGAGAACCAGTTATCTAGTGTTCTCCTGGAGAAATTGCTGAATGAAGAAGAAAAAATGATAGTAAATCCCTGACTCCATGCAGTATTGTGCAACAAATCATTCTTTGTAACTAATAACACAGGGTTTCTATGCAAGAATGTCTTTAGGTGCTCCAGGTCTCTGCAAATTCATTTTGCTTCCAGGGAAAACTGCTCTGATTTGCCCTGATTTATAATGAGCTACTATAGATTTGCACTTAGAGGCAATCAACTGCAGGAGTATCTTTTTTCCAGGCAGGAATATGCCTATTCTTATTTGAGAGCCTATTTGAGACTCTCAAAAGTGTCTCTGTTTCTCAGTTTAGTCTTCTCTACTATGGATCAATTGGCCTTCCTTTTTCTCATGATCTATATCATTTATGGTTTAATTTAGCAATCCTTGGCAGGACAAAATTTAATCAAAGATTATCCACAACAACAAACCACATACCAAGAAGTTTGTGGTGACCTCAAGCTTGATGTACTCATCAAACTAGTCTCTCCAAGTCTTCACTAAGGATGTCTCTGAGAAGAGTCATATGATCAGTTTTTAATAGAGAAAGGACCCTACAAATTAAAGAGAAATGTATCACTTTAAGTAAAATTGATGAGAAACAGATATTTGGGTCTTCCTGGGTTACCTGAATCCTTGAATAGCCAAATTTACCACATAACATGTGTTCCTTCTAACCAAGGCTTTGGCTCTATTAAGCCTTATGCCCTGTCAGTTTTTTGACTAGAAATGCCAAATTATTTCACATCAAAACCAATGAAATGTATATCATCAAATACAAAATCACACCAACCTTTCTTTTCTAGGAAAAGAATTAAGTCCATTACTTTGAATTTACCTTGAGGCAAATACATTTCCGAGCTTTAAATTCCATCTGTCAATACATATGGGAACCTTAGCCAAAGTAATGTGTAAATTGCAAGACTAGAAACAGTCATCAGCCAAAATGTAACCAGTTAGGAAGATCATGGAAATATGTAGACCGAAAAAATGAATCACTCTGGTTAGTATACAATTCAAACAAATTTCTGAAATACCTACCCATTTTCTTTTTTTTTTCTTTTTTTTAATTAAAAGTTTTTTATTTACAAAACATATGAGTGATTTTTCTACATTGACCTTTGCAAAAACTTTTTTTTGTTCCAAGCTTTTCTCCTTCTTCCCCCCATCCCCCACCCCTATCTAGCAGGTAATCTAATACATGCTAAATATGATAAATTATGTGACAAATCCAATATATGTATGCATAGCTATACAGTTATCTTACTGCACAAGAAAGATCAGATCTAGAAAGAGAGAAGGAAAAAGAAACAACCTAAGAAAGAATACAAAATGCATGGAAATATTCACAGAAAGTGTTAAATTGCTATGTTGTGGTCCACACTCAGTTCCCTCAGGCCTCTCTCTGGATGCGTATGACTATCTTCATTGCTGAACAATAGGAACTGGTTTGAATCACATCATTGTTGAAGAGAACCATGTCCATCAGAATTGATCATCCTATAGTCTTGTTGCTGTGTATAATGTTCTCCTGGTTCTGCTGATTTCACTCAACATCAGTTCATGCAAGTCTCTCCAGGCCTCTCTGAAATCGTCCTGCTGGTCGTTTCTTACAGAACAATAATATTCCATAACATTTATATACCATAATTTATTCAGCTATTCTCCAATTGATGGGCGTCCATAGGCATAATTATTAAGTGTAAGAGTGAAATCAAAATACCATTTAGGCTCTGACTGTTTATACCTACATATGAAAGACCAGGAATCAAATGAAAAAATTAGAAAGGACATTAACCTATTTGCTTATGGAATCATCTCATTTGATGCTTATAAGTACCCTATGGTAGCTCTTCAAATACTAAAGAACAGTTCACATCCCAAAGTCTTCTCTTCTTCACACTACATATCCCCAGTTCTTTCACTTGATTCTCTTGTGGCATAAGCTACAGACACTTTCCCATCCTGACTTTCATCCTCTAGAGCAGAGCTTTTTACCATTATTTACTGAATCCCATGAAAACTTTTGACAGTTAGACAGAGCCTATAGATACTTTCTCTGAATAGTGTTTTTAAATATATAAAACAACTTGCATGAACTCACATTGAGTGAAACGAGCAGAACCAGGAGATCAATATACACAGCAACAACAATATTATATGATGATCAATTCTTTTTTTTTTTATTTTTATTTTTATTTTTATTTTATTTGCATAACATATGTGTGGGTAATTCTTCAACGATAACCCTTACATAGCTTTCCGTTACAAATTTTTCCCCCCAACTCCCCACCCCTCCCCTAGATGGCAGGATATCCACTACATGTTAATTATGTTAAAATATTGGCAAATCGAATATATGTATACATATTTCCAAACTTATCATTGGTGTGCAAGAAAAATCTACACAAACGTTATATCAGATAAAGGAAACACAATGTAAGCAAACATCAATCAAGGAGTATGAGAATGTTATGTTGTGGTCTTCATTTCGCATCCCTCTCTCTGGGTGTATATGGCTTTCTTCAGTGAACAATTGGAGGTGGTTTGAAACATTTCACTGTTGAAGAGAGCCATGTCCATCAGAATTGATCGTCATATAGTACTGTTGTTGCCGTGTATAATGATCTCCTGGTTCTGCTCATTTCACTCAGCATCAGTTCATGTAAGTCTCTCCAGGCCTCTCTGAAATCATCTTGCTGGTCATTTCTTACAGAACAATAATATTCCATAACATTCATATACCATAATTTATTCAGCCATTCTCCAATTGAAGGGCATCTATTCAATTTCCAGTTTCTAGCCACTACAAAAAGGGCTGCCACAAACATTCTTGCACATGTGGGGCCTTTTCCTTCCTTTATGATTTCTTTGGGATATAAGCCCAATAGAAATGCTGCTGGGTCAAAGGGTATGCACAGTTTGATAACTTTTTGAGCATAGCTCCAAATTGTTTTCCAGAATGGCTGTATCCGTTCACAGCTCCACCAACAATGCATCAGTGTCCCAGCCCTCCCACAACCCCTCCAACATTCATCATTAACTTTTCCTGTCATTTTAGCCAATCTGACAGGTGTGAAGTGGTATATGATGATCAATTCTGATGGACATGGCTCTCTTCAACAATGAAATGTCTCAAACCAGTTCTAATTGTTCAGTGAAGAAAGCCATGTACACCCAGAGAGAGGGATATGAAAATTGGACCACAACATATCATTTCCATGCTCTCTATAGATGTTTGCTTGCATTGGGTTTCCTTTTTCAGATATTTTTTGTTCATGTAGATACGAATGTTCTTGCACAGCCAGATGAGTATGGAAATATGTATACATATATTTGACTTGTCACGTATTTTAATATAATTAACAGGTAGTGGACTTCCTGCCATCTAGGGGAAGGGAGGGGACTGGGGGAAAATTTTGTAATGGAAAGCTTTGTAAGGATCAATGTTGAGGAATTACCCGTACATATGTTATGCAAATAAAAAGCTTTAATAAAAAAAAATTTTAAAAAATAATAATAAAACTTCCCTTTTAATAAAAAAATAAATAAATACATAAAACAAAATACACACAATTACAAAGAAAATCACTTCTACTGAAAGGCAGTTTTCACTTTTTTTTTTAAAAGTACATGAATTCTAGGTTACGAACTTCTGCTCCTACTTTATCTTTAGGGTAGATTCTACAATTCTAAAACATATTGACTAGAATAGAGCATAATACTCCTGCTGTCATCTGACAAGGACAAAGTGGCACTAACATTGCTGTCTTTCAATAATACTAAGAATGGCTTCAGAACATTAAAGAACTACCCAATTACTTTCATTCACTAGAACATACTGGGTACTTTTATATTAAGGGAGGCAATGAAGTGGAGTCTTCAAGCAAAAGTTATGATTGAACATGAAATGGTCATCTCTCTCCACCTCCAACTATTCTACAAGGAAACTATTTTCAATTCCAGGAAAAGCTGAACATATGTTTTAGCAGTCATCCTATTCAAGAAACTTCATGTCATTTCACTTGGTATTTAGTGAATCCCAGCACAATGAAGTAAAAAAAAAATTCTGCTCAAAGACAAGAAAAGATAGACAAATTTTGGTTAGAAAATTCTGACAAAATACTACCTTAACATTTCTAAAATCTGAAACTTCACCTCCTAATCCTGAATACCTGTGATTACCAATAAATATGTGCTATACATGAAAGATAATACTTACACAAATCAGAACTCACTTGAGCCTGGTTTATGACTGAACTAAACTTAAGTTTCTTATTGAACTGATTCTAGCCATTTTAACAAAAAGCAACTTCTTATTAGAAGGGGAGTAATAAGGGAAGTTATAAATTAATTTGAGGAGTTCCCCATCTCAATTTGATGAGTAACAGAGTGTGGGTCATTGACTATAGATAACAGCATGTGTTTACTGACACCATAGGGATTGGGTTTCTGAGACTAGAACTGTCTTTTTTGATCAAATAACAGAGAATCAGCAGACACTTCTATCTCTTGGTCAATAATAGTGAGCCAATTGGTTTTTGTTGGTCTCTGGACAACTTCCTATAAGGCTGGAGGGAAAGGAGGATGAAGCAGAAGAAAAATTTTGTCTATCATTCCCAGAAATAGCTGATCATGATCTGTATCATAATCATATCTTAAGCTATATGTAACCTGATAAAGATGTCAAGATTCCAGATCTCCAATATTTTCTATAGAAAAGAAGCAATTTTGAATTCCCTAGGCAATGTGATTCTAAAACTTCTGGCCTTCCAGGCAGAGAAAGATTTTTTAGGCATCAAAAGCTTTGTAGGTAATATAGGTAAAAATATAGGTAAGTTTGAGATTTCCTGAATTGAAGAATTTAGTCACTAGATCCCCCAAAGAGGACAGATTTCCTGATGCTTAATGCTTTTTGAAGAAAGAAGGGAATAGTCTGTACAATTTTGCTATAGAGCAGAAGTCAGTGATTTAGTTGGTATAATCTTAAAAAAAAATTAAAAAAAAAGACATTGCTTATTCAACTGCAATTTCCTTTCCTTCCCCACATTTCCCAATGAATCACAAATATTCACTAAGCACCTACTATGTGCCAGGTGGTACTATACAAATACAAAGAATAAAACAGTCCTTATTGAAAAAGAAATTACCTTCCAATAGGGAAAATATACTTATCTCCATGAGCCAGTCTAATAATTTAGGGTGACATGATAAATTTGATACAATATGTATGATTGTTAAGGAGAGAGATTTCATTGGTAGTTATGGTATTCCAGTTAGCAAACCCAAGATTAGTTAACAGGGTGGAGGAGGTGCTAATTAATGGGATAGTTAAGTGCTCTATATGTTCCTCTCTATGTTACTGAAATATTACAAGTCCTTTGAATCTTGCACATTTTTTTGTGGGAAACAAAAGCCACCTTATATGCTCCCTTATATGCCCATAAGGGAACAAAGGTAGAAACTTTTTTTCCTCATTTGAGGAGATCCAAATATGAGCCATATTTTGAATATATTAAAATTTCTGGGAGCAACGTAGGTGAGTAAAACACAAGAATAGAAATTCACAGGCTGGCACAACTCTTGTTGAACTTAGAGAGTAGTATGTACCTTATATCTCCTTCTGGATGGGGTCAATCCTCTTCTGGATCTCTTCTGTCACCAGTTAAATGGAGCTACTTTTCTGCTCTTTTTAGTTTGCTGAATTAGTGTTAAACTCTTTTAGGACAATGAACCCTTTAGCTTGGGATCTACAGTTTCCCAGATGTGTTTTCATGGTATGGTGCTTGAGATAGAATTACACTTTTTCAGCATACACACACACACACACACACACACACACACACACACACACACGCACGCACATCAGTTTCCATAAATCTGGAATCTGCAAAACTATTTATCTCTACTCTTTTGTTTTGAAAGTTTTGCTGCTCATGAGCCACAGAGGGTTGGAAAGATAATGTAGACAAGCCACTGAGGAATTTTCCATTCCTCAACTGTAGATGGCTCTAGAGAATAAAGTGGTGTTTCCCCAGAAATTTTACCTTTTTATTGTTAATTATTTTTATTTTTTCCCAATTAATAGTATTTCCCCCAATTACACATCAAGGCAAATTTTAGCATTCATACAAGATTTTGAGTTCCAATTTTTTCTTCCTCCCCTTTCCTCTTCCAAAAATGGAGGGTAATTTGATATCAATTAAACATGTACTATCATGTAAAATATATTTCCATATAAATCACAATTGTGAAAGAAAAAATTGGTCAAAAGGGGGAAAATATAAGAAAGAATAAAGTAAATGAAAAAAAATTTTTTATCTGCATTCTAAGTCCATCATTTCTTTAGCCAGATATGGATAGCATTTTTCTGCATGAGTCCATTGTACTTCTCTTGGATCATTGTGTTGCTGAAAAAAGCTGAGTCATTCATAGCTAATTATCACACTGCATTGCTGATACTGTGTATGATGTTTTCTTGGTTCTGTTCACTTCATTTTGTATCAGTTCATACAAGTCTTTTCAGGTTTTTCTGAAATCTGTTTATTCTTATTGCACAATAGTATTCCATTACCTTCATAGCACAGTTTGTTCAGCCATTCCTCAATTAATGGACATCCCTTCAATTTCCAATTATTTTGCCACCACAAAAAAGGTTCCTAGAAATTTTTTTGCACATGTAGGTTTCCCACCTGATTTTTTTTAAATGTCCCTAAGATATAGACTTGTAGTGATATTACTGGATCAAAGGATATGTACTATTTGGTTGCTCTTTGGCTGTAGTTTCAAATTGCTCTCCAGAATGGTTACATCAGTTCATAACTCCACCAACACTGCATTATTGCCCCCAATTTCCCATCCTCTCCAACATTTATCACATTCCAATTTTGTTACATTAGCCAACTTGATAGGTGTAAAGTGGTGCCTCAGATTTGTTTTAATTTTCACTTATCTAATCAAAAGTGATTTACATTATTTCTTCATATTCTTATAGACTGCTTTGATTTATTCATCTGAAAACCACTTGGTCATATCCTTTTACCATTTTTTCAATTAAGGAATGGCTTGTATTGTTATAAATTTTGACTCCCCATATATTTGAGAAATGAAGCCTATATTAGAGAAACTTGTGGTAGAAATTGTTTCCCAGCTTTCTGCTTTCCTTATAATTGTGATTGCAATTGTTTTATTAGTTGTAAAAAAATTTAATTTGATATAGGCAAAATTATTTATTTTATATTCTATAATGTTCTCTATTTCTTATTTGGTCATAAATTCTCCCTTTCCCCATAGATCTAACAGGTAGAATATTCCTTGCTCTGTTAATTTGCTTATGATGTCACTCTTTATGTTTAAATCATGCACACATTTTGACCATATATATGGTATGACTTTTAGTCTATACTAATTTGTGGCCTATTGTTTTTGTTTTCCTATCAGTTTTTGTTAAATAGTGAGTTCTTATCCCCTAAACTAGGTCTTACAATTTATCAAATACTAAGCTACTGTGGTTATTGACTACTGAATTTTGTGTTTTTAACCTATTTCACTGACCTATCACTTTGTTTCATAACCAGCATCAGAGAGTTTTGATGATTACTACTTTATAATATAGTTTGAGGTCTGGTATTGCTATACCACCTTCCTTTGTATTTTTTTTCATTAATTCCCTTCATATTCTTGACCTTTTTTGGTTATGAATTCTGTTATTTTTCAGACTCTATTAATATTTTTGGTAGTTTGGTATGGCAGTGAATGAGTGAATTGGTTTAGGCAAAATTGTCATTTTTATTATATTGGCTCAGCTTAGCCATCAGCAATTAATTTTTTTCCAATTGTTTTAGATCTGTGTGAGAGTGTTTTACAATTGTGTTTATAAAGTTCCTGGATTTTCTTGGCAGGTAGACTCCCAAGTATTTTGTATTATTTGAAGTTATTTTAAATGAAATTTTTCTTTCTACTCTTTGCTGCTGGGTTTTGTTGATCATATAAAGAAATGCTGATGATTTATATGGGTGTATTTTATATCCTGCAAGGATGTTAAAGTTGCTAATTATTTCAAGTAGTTTTTTTTTAGTTGATTTTCTAAGTAAAACATCTGCAAAGAGTAATACTTTTGTTTCTTCATTGCATATTCTAATTCCTTCATTTTTTAAAATTTAATTTAATTTACTTTTTTTTTTTTTTTTGCTGAGGCAATTAGAGTTAAGTGACTTGCTAAGAGTCACACAGCTAGGAAGTGTTAAGTGTCTGAGGCCAGATTTGAACTCAGGTCCTCCTGACTTCAGGACTGGTGCTCTATCCACTGTGCCACCTACCTGCCCCTTATCCTGTTGTTTTTGTTTTTTTCCCCCTTATATGTCATTTCCTGTCTCTTTTCTCTGAAATCAAAGCAAATCCCTGCTTTCTGTAGTAAATCACCTCCAATTCATGTTGGGAAACTCAAAATCCACATTTCCAACAAATATGATTCAGTGTGCAAATGTCTCATAATAATTATTTAAGAATTCATGTAAATGTTTCCAAGTCCTAAAAACAGTCATATATAAGTTAGGTGCTGGGAAACAAAAATCAATACAGCCATCTTTAGCACTGATCAATACTTTTGCCTCCAAGATACTATTTGCCGTCAGTTCTCAAAACTATCTAGATCTTTCCTCAAGTATGTTTACTGTAGAGTTTCCTGCAGATCCTCTCAAAAATGTCTATTCCTTCTCAAATTGCTTTTCTCTATGTTTCTCATACAGATTAGTGAGTATCTTCCATTGATCAGATCACAATTTATTCATGCTTGCTTTTCCTGTGCAATTCTTGTCCATGGCCTTTCAAATATTCTCCTGGAGTTCACTCCACTATGTTAGAGGTCTTTCTCATTTTTCTCTGACATCTTGAGGATACTAGTGAAGCATTCTGGTTATCTGTCATCTTTTGTTCTTGATTCCTTGATGGAATCATTTATTCCCATTCTTTTTGGAGTTGCACATTAATGAGCTATTGTAGCCTCTTCATTCCCACTATGTGCCTCTCCATTATCTTCAGGATGTTACTCACATTTAGACACATGATATTTTGCATCTCATTGTCCTATCAAAGTGCTATTAAAATTCATACTGGAAATATGGGCCTTTGCTTTCATGAGATGGTTATTGTCATTAAAAGAACTTTGAAATTTCCTCAAAGAAATTTAACTTTTCTCCTCCTGTTCAAATCTGGGCCTATCTCATTTTCTATCTGTATTGTCTTTCTCAGATATAAACATGTTGGCTAAACTCTACAGGACACCCATCTAAATGCATGTTGAAGTCTGATCAATAGATTATTTTCATTCATTTATTCTTTCCCTTGTGGATAGACAGGCCAAATCACTTTGAATGTTTATAGATCTCTTGTTGGAAGTTCTGCAGTGTTCTAGGATTCTTCAATCAATATAATATTACTTCCAAAGAGGAGCATCTAAAAGGTTTCTCTAACCAGGGATTTATTTAATGTATATTTGACAATGAAATTTCCCCCATCATGGTGGCAAATAACACTGGCAAGCTTTTATCTCCTTTTTTTATGTGTTACCTGGTATTCATTATCAGAGAATCACAAAAGGATTATTTCTATCATGAAACCTTCTAAAATTGACCATTCCTAATGTATGAATGGGAGACACCTTACTGTAAAAAGAGTCTCTGCAGTCCCACGTTGTTCTAGCATAGCAGATGCTTTTTTACAATTAATTAGTACACTGGGATCTTACATTCTCTATATCTCTGAGAGAGAATTTGAAAGAAACTTACCAATATGACTTCATCTCAAAAGAGCTTCAAAGGAAACTATAATACCTGACTTCTTTGACAAGACCTTCACCAAGGACACAGTTCTACAGTGAGATGTTGGTGCTACACACACACATGTGTATATATACATGTATATATACATTAAACATGCTTATTAATATGTACTAATTAGTATGTTTTAGTGTTCTCTTTTATCATTTCTCTTTTTGAGTTTATTTGTTCATGTGTTAGTGACATGCATTTGCTGTAGCATACATATAGCTATCTGCTCGTTATGCATTATTTTGCTATTTGTTTATTTGTAGGAATACAACTGGGTATACATGTTTTACTATTATGTCAATCTGTTGATATTGATTTACTTTGGTTTGTTTGTTTTTGCCATTTGTACTTTTTTGTTACCTTTGTATTTTGGATGTCATGCACCATCTTGAAATGTATTCTGCCTGTAATTTTGATATCTAGCCATTGAAGCAACTTGCCAAGGGTTGCTATGCCTACTGCATATGTTGCAAATGTGCATTAATTTGGAGGCAGAATGGTTGAGGTTTGAAAAGAAAACTACTTTCCAGAGGGATAAGACTTGCTAAGAAAGCTCCACCGCCATGTAGAAAGTGGGATGTGAGTTGCTCAAGCATGTGTAGTTAGGGTCTCAAATTTAAGAGTGATTAATAGCTCAACCTACTCTACTAGATAAGTGTCAACTGATGGGGAGATTTAAAGTAAAAATAAATTCTAGAGGGATATATGTATGTGTGAACATTTATTATATATATGCTTATATGTACACAAAAGCATCCATATACATACATGGGAAATACACATACACATATACATACAAAATGCAAGTGCATATATAGTTATAAGCACATATACATGCATAGAGTGATACATATATATGTATATATATATATGCACACATATATTTACATTTACATATACATATATACCTCTGTATCAACTTCAGTCTCCTGAGAACCAGGAGATGAGTACTA
This sequence comes from Myrmecobius fasciatus, assembly GCA_023553655.1. Lineage (NCBI taxonomy): Eukaryota > Metazoa > Chordata > Mammalia > Dasyuromorphia > Myrmecobiidae > Myrmecobius > Myrmecobius fasciatus. The sequence continues at coordinate 3,873 of JAJPUD010001945.1, read as the reverse complement.
CTACACAGTTAATTCCCTTATCCTGCTCAGGTGGTACAATTGTTTGGCCTGGAGCAAGCTGTCCCAGAAAGAGGAATCATTTGATTTGAATCTAATGATAACAGTCTCCTTCTGCTCCCTGCCCCCCATTTTGGCTCTCTTTTGCCACCTTGATGCATAAGAAATGGATAAGAGTTATTCCTGGCCCCTAATATTTTGTGATTCAACACAGAGAGCTGTAAGCCAAAGGTCTTATAGTTGCAGTTCTAGGAGTAGGATGAATTGTGACTTCATGGTCAAGGGATGGTTCACACCCAAACAAATAAGAAAAGAAAAAGAAAGAAAGGAAAGAAAAAAAAAAGAATAGAGAAGGGAACAAGTTATTGAATAAAGAAGGCAGGATTTCCCTGGCTAATGTCACGGGACCTTAGCCTCTGTGAACCTTCTATTTTTAAACCATTCATTCAATCATAAAGATGGTCAGAATGCTTAATTTAATTCTAAATACACATTGCATTATATATTCCATTTAGATTTTATCTTCTTAGGCATCAAATCTAAAACTTTCTTTCCCCATTCCCCCATTCATAGAAAGTAAATTGACAAATAATTAATAGAACCAAGTAAAGCACAGAGCACCAGGAATGTCTTTATTTAGTTCACAGAGCCACACTTTAAGAAGTGAACCATCCTCTGTTATGTAGCACTAGTCTGTTATTACCTGTTTTGCATTGAGTCTAACCCATGAACAATGAAGAAATCAAAACTATATATAGTAATATAAATAATAATCATTATTGATTAGAGAAATGTAAATTAAAAGAATCTTTCACCTATCAGATTGGCTAAAATGATAGATTTCCTTGAATGGCTAAACAAGTTGTGATACATGATTGTGATAGAATACATCTATGCTTTAAAAAATGATAAGGTGGTGGATTTTAGAAAAACATGGAAAGACTTGGACCAATAAAAGAAGCTATCTACTTCAACAGAAAGAACTGACAAATAGAAATGATTTCATGTATATATGTGTGTGTGTGTGTGTGTTTGTTTTTGAGTATAGTATTCTCTAGGGCAGGGTGGGAAGAGAGGGAGAAAATAAATAAAATAAAAAGTACACAGCAAAAAACAAAAGAAAATTTAGAAGAAAACACAAAAAATTTGGGTACCTTTGAAACCAGCATGTATTTATTATGTAGGTTTTTCAAAAAAAATAAAGTAAGCAATTTGAAATGGAAATTTATTGTTTTATATTGAGTTTTCTCTTTATATCCTGTTGTCTACATGGAAATATTTTTTATAATTTTGTATTTAAATTTAAAATGGATAAAAAATTTTAAAAAAAAGATTCTAATCCTAACTTTATCTTCCAAATTCAGAGGCTTCCCATATATCCAAAAAGGGCTCAAACACTCAGAGGAATAGAAGCAGGTAGAGTTTACCTTGATTATCAATCCTGTGTCTCATCTAATCTGCTTTCAGTGCCACAAATCTTTCAATGGATCTATTCTTGATAATGGTCTTATTATGAAGGGATATAAATAATAAGAAAACAAAATGGTTTGAAGAGAAAGGCAGTATAGATTAATGGCTAAATAGCTTCAGAGTCAGAAATGCCTGAATTCTTGGCTTTCCTCCATTCTATACTGATTATGTGATCCTGGACAAGTTATTTACTTCCTCCATACTCCAGGCAATGCTTTAAGACAATAAAGTTATATAGCAGGTTTTTTTTTTTTTTTTACTTGAATTGATAGGAGAAATTATCTTAATGTTATTGTTGTTGAGTCATTTTTTGCTCATGTCTGACTCTTTGTGATCCCATTTGGCATTTTCTTGGCAAAGTTACTGGAGTGGTTTGCCATTTCATTCTCCAGTTCATTTTACAAATGAGGAAGCTGAGGCAGACGGGGTTAAATGACTTTCTCAAGGTCACATAGCTAATAAGTGTCTGAAACTGGATTTGAATTTAGGAAGATGAGTCTCCTTGACTACAGTCCCAATACTCTATCCACTGTGTCACCTAGCTAGCCAATTCTCTTACAAGGGATTCCCTATGCCAGTGAAATCTCAAGTCCAATTACAAAAAGATCATTGATATATGGCTGACTGGAGAAAACTATTCTAGTGTTTAGCACAGGGAAGATGGTTTTCAATATGTGGTTCAAATGTTCAATCTACTCTTGGACATAAGGAAGCCTTCTCCCTTCACCACATAGAAAGCAGACTAATCATAGGATTTCTTGCTATAGTCAGTAATCCAGCAGAAGAGTCGTATCCATCATTGCTCAGTTCTATTGAAATAGTCATGTGAGAAAAATATCTGTCTTCCTCCCTCATCCTTTTCAAAAGCACCTGGGTACCATGGTGACCAGCACGATAATCATAGGTAACAGGGTAGACCAGTCAATATTGCAGCACACACTGTTCCACAAACAGAAGACAGGTCATGTGCATGCAAGTCATTCAAAATGAATGATTCAAGGACAGAGTGAAAAGGAATTTAAATAAAGGCAACACTGGTATCAATAGCAGGGTCATATCTATAATTACAAGCAGCTTCTGGCTGGCATAAAGCAGACAGTAGAAGGTTTAGTTACAGTAATATTGTAGGATACTCTGTATGTGTGTGTGTGTGTGTGTGTTTATACTCCCTGAGGCTGAATTACTCTTTACCTATTATTTGGACAACTTCATAGTACAAATAATCTCCTACCAATGTAAGAAATGGACATTGCAAGGTCCTATTCTGGACTTTTTTGATATATATGATTGAATTCCATTCAATAAACAGTCATTAAATGCTGAATGATTACATGGCCCTATGATCTTTAAAGCCCCTTTCAACTTTAAACCTAAGAATATTTTCATTACCTTCATGCTATAGAAATGTTTGCTGTTAACACTATATAGTGGTAAAAGGGTGGGGTAGACAATAGTTTAATCTAATTCAATAGTAAGGACGAAGTGCTCCCACTGTCATGTCCAGTGTTTATAGACACTGCCCAATAGTAAAAAGAGCTTTAGGGTAACTTCCAAGAGCACTCTGACTCTCAGAGTGCTGACTGCTTCTCTGCCGTTATCCCTTTTGTGGGTGGTAATATTTTTCTCTGTTACTCTAACAGTTTGGCATAAAGACATATCCAATTAAATCATGGAACAGTTCTTAGACCACTATACAAAATTACTTTTTGATGCCTTCCCTGATTTATTTCAAATAAGGTCATTTCATTTACAAAGATATAATGAGATACAATTGTTTTAATTTAAAAATTAAATTTATCACACCCAAAATAGACAACTCTCACCACTTGCCTATGCAAGTTTTGGAACAATGAAACCTCACTTTTGGTAAATAAATCCAAACTCCAGAAATTTAGTTTGGTCTCATAGCTGTTTCCATAGGAAACCAGTAAGACATCTGTCTTAGAGATTTCTCATTCATGATAATATCTACAACACAGCAGAGGTGGGTAAAGCACTCAATTTTTTTTTGTTCTTCTTTCTTTCGAGGCAGTAAGGACTCAGGCCCCCTGCCAACCTCATGCACTCATTCACAACCTCATCTACTGACATCCTCAGCAAAATGTTCCAAATCTGATCTCCCTAAACTGATTTATTTTTATTTTTTTTATTTATTTTTTTTATTAAAGCTTTTTATTTGTATAACATGTATATGGTTAGTTTCCCAACATTGATCTTTACAAAGCTTTCCATTACAAATTTTACCCCCAGATCCCTCCCCTCCCCTAGATGGCAGGAAGTACATTACATGTTAATAATGTTGAAATGCTTGAGAAGTTATGCAAGAAAAATCCAATCTACAAGAAAAAAAAAAGAATCAGAGAAAGGCAACACAATGCAAGCAAATGTCAATAGAGATCATGAAAA
>JAJPUD010001944.1:360756-371748 GCA_023553655.1 Myrmecobius fasciatus | reverse complement strand
AAGACTTTAAATTTAGACTATTAAGTAGACTATTAGATTTAGTCTCATGTTCTAAGTCTGTGGGAATGATTTTTTTTTTAATTTTATTTTATTTGCATAACATATGTATGGGTAATTCTTCAACAATAACCCTTACATAGCTTTCCATTACAAATTTTTCCCCCCAACTTCCCCACCCCTTCCCTAGATGGCAGGATATCCACTACATGTTAATTATGTTAAAATATTGGCAAATCGAATATATGTATACATATTTCCAAACTTATCATTGTTGTGCAAGAAAAATCTTATCTACACAAACGATATATCAGATAAAGGAAACACAATGTAAGCAAACATCAATCAAGGAGTATGAGAATGTTATGTTGTGGTCCACATTTCGTATCCCTCTCTCTGGGTGTATATGGCTTTCTTCAGTGAACAATTGGAGGTGGTTTAAAACATATCATTGTTGAAGAGAGCCATATCCATCAGAATTGATCATCATATAGTATTGTTGTTGCCGTGTATAATGATCTCCTGGTTCTGCTCATTTCACTCAGCATCAGTTCATGCAAGTCTCTCCAGGCCTCTCTGAAATCATCCTGCTGGTCATTTCTTACAGAACAATAATATTCCATAATGTTCATATACCATAATTTATTCAGCCATTCTCCAATTGAAGGGCATCTATTCAATTTCCAGTTTCTAGCCACTACAAAAAGGGCTGCCACAAACATTCTTGCACATGTGGGGCCTTTTCCTTTCTTTATGATTTCTTTGGGATATAAGCCCAATAGAAATGCTGCTGGGTCAAAGAGTATGCACAGTTTGATAACTTTTTGAGCATAGCTCCAAATTGTTCTCCAGAATGGCTGTATCCGTTCACAGCTCCACCAACAATGCATCAGTATCCCAGCCCTCCCACAACCCCTCCAACATTCATCATTAACTTTTCCTGTCATTTTAGCCAATCTGACAGGTGTGAAGTGGTACCTCAGGGTTGTCTTGATTTGCATTTCTCTGATCAACAGTGATTTGGAGCACCTTTTCATATGACTATAAATAGTTTTAATTTCATTCTCTGAAAATTGTCTTTTCATATCCTTTGACCATTTATTGATTGGAGAATGGCTTGAATTTTTATAAATATGAGACAATTCTCTATATATTTTTGAGATGAGACCTTTATCAGAACCCTTGAATGTAAAGATGATTTCCCAATTTATTACTTCCCTCCTAATCTTGTCTGCATTGATTTTGTTTGTACAAAAACTTTTTAACTTAATATAGTCAAAGTTATCTATCTGGTTTTCAATTAAGAGTTTGTGGGAATGATTTTTGATCCTGATTAAATCATCCAATATTTTTTCTAGCTTTGTATCATCTGCAAACTTGATAAGTATATCATCTATGCCTTTAACCAGGTCATTAATAAAAATATTAATTAGCACACAAGGCTATGGTCAGGCAATAAGCCCCAAAAGACTAACTTCAGGGAATGGTCACTAATTCAACTCCAGATCCACATCCCTCTAGATTATTATCTACCCAGATTTTTCCTTCTTGTCAACAAGAAAAGCATGATAGATGATATCAAATACCTTTCTAAAATCTAGGTAAACTTCTTTATGATATTCCTTGAATTGATCATTTTAATAATAACCCTGTTGAAAAAGGACATGAATTTAACCCTGTTTATTTTATTTTTTAAAGTTTTATTGAGACCTCTTGTTTTTATATCCCATGTATATAACCCTTCTTCCTGCCCCTCTTCAACTTGAAAACAGTAAAGCAAAGCCAATATATAGATAATACTTGCCAGTGTGTGCCACGTTTCACCTCTATATGTCCCCACCACTTTGATGAAAGAAGGTACACTGCTGCCCTACTTGCTCTCTAGGGCAAAAGCTGGACCCTGTAAGCAGAGAGCCTTCCCTGGGAGGCCTGTTTTTTTCTCAGAGGAGCCTGCCGGCTGCTTTTGATTACACTTCTTTGTCTAGCAGGCCCCTTACCACTCCTTTTTATTAAATCTTTTAGACTTATGAAGAAACCACAGTGAAGCTCACCAGCCTGTTGTCACTAGCCTGCTTAAACAAAAAAATCTTCTCACAAGCATAGCCGACACAAAAACAAGCTCCTTTATTTTTTCTGGACCTTTCTTGCCAGTCTTCACGCACTGTAAGTACTCCTAGCACTAATTGTTTTTATTCTACTATAAAAGAGGGATTTCCACACAAAACCATAAATCTCCATTTCATGCTTACTCTTAAAAAAGTAAATATAAGAAATTTTATAGGTTATACTTTCAAAATGGTCCTGCTTATCTGTGCTTCTTTCTGTTTTCTCCTCCATATAGAGAAATGAAAAAAAAAAAAAAAAGCAACTCTTATAACAAACAAGCAAGAGGAACCCAGGTATTGGCCACTATTTCTATGCAGCCTTATGTCTATCTCCTATCTGGAGGAAGTCATGGGCTGTGTCCCAGGTGCTTGAGAGACATAGCTGGTCCTTAAGTCTTTTGGGGCTGCTCTTCTTCACCATTTAGTGGTCTGTGTATGAATTGTTTTCTCTTCCCTTCCTGGGATTATCCTTCCACTTAACATGTCATCCTTCTCTTTCTGTTTCCCTGTTGAGTCTGATGTAATTCTGCATCAAATTCTGTGTGTCCCTTTCCTTTGTCCCTTCTAATAATATGTGGTTCATCACTCCCTCCACCCATTTATCCATGTTTATATATAAGTTCTTTCTACCCCCTTCCTTTTTTTCTGCACACAGTCCTTTTATTCTTCCTTCTCTTTTGACTCGTAATGCACCCAGAACAGAACCGATTTGTCCTACGACTTTAGGGGATCTAAAGCTGGACTGCATTTGTTTAGGCTCTCTGTTGGCTTCCAAGCTCTTCTAATTATCCTAAAACATTCAGCATGATATCTCACTCCCAGTACATACTCCATAATCAAATTTAGGGCCTCATATTTAAGACCAATCCAAAGTATTATGCATTAAGGAAAATGTTTCCCTAATCTCTCCTTCAATATGTTTAATAGGTGTATTATAATCTGATGGACTGGCACTCAAAAAAGTCCCACCAATATTCTGAATCTTTCTTTTTAGTAATAAAATCTCTATGTAGTACAAATAGGTGAAATCAACAATTTATTCCCAAATTTAGTTAGGCTATTAAGTCATGTCAAGAGTTCTACTTTTCCCCTTGGTATGAGGAAGAGGAGAAAAGTGCTAAGAGGAGCATCTAATAACTAAGATGTCTTTAAAAGAGCTGTTGGCAAAAAATAAATAACCACAAACTTTTTGTTTTAGAACCAAATACTTCCTCTCTGTTAAAAAAGTCATTCTAAAAATCTAAATTTTAAATTCATGTATGAAAAAACCCTCAAGGTATGAGGTTAAGGCAGTCAGAGCAGGGGTCATCTCAAGTAATCTCCCATCTTGCCCCATTCACTCACCTCTTTTTCCACACTGGTCAGGAGCTCCCCAGGGGCCTTCTCTAGGAATTCCCTAATGGGTCTCATCTGGGTTATGCTCTGGATCAGGTCCTCTTTGTGTTCCAGTAACAGGATAGACAAGGTCTTTCCCTCCTCTGTGCTCCCTGGGGGAGAGAAAGTGTTAGAAACACACAAGAGAGACTAGTCAATTTGAAGAAAAATGACAGCTTGGTTTGTTGAGAGAGATCTAACAGAATAGTAAAGCAATCCACGGCTTATTCCGAGCACCGGAATGCAGATACTCTTTTAGCAAAGGAAAACACTTTATTATTCTGTTTAAACTTTATAAAAGGAAAACGTTTCATATTTTTCTGATGGATCACAAAGCTGCAAAGCCAGCCAGAGGTTAACTTCGAGTTGGCAAGGCCACTGCTTTGTGTCTAACCCAAATGAAGAAGAAACTCTAGCCCTTCAGCTCAGTTGGAGAGCCAATTCACCTTGGACGCCCAATCCATCGATCTGGTAGGCCTTTTTATTTTATTATTATTTTTTTTTTCTGAAGGGCATGAGAACACTGCTGGTATTCTCTCAATTTAAGGTACAAGGCCAGTTATCCTAGCAATGGAAAAGCTAATTTTGCTTTTATAGATACATCATACAGCTATGAGAATTGTACACAGCAGAACTCAAATGAAAATCATATGAACAGATAACCAGGCCTATGGGGATAATTAAAGCTGAACTCTGAAAACCCCTTCAATGAACATAACAGACTGACTCAAGTAGATAGGAGTTTTCCTACTTTTTAGCTGCATGTTTTCTCCATCTTCTGGATCTTGCTTTTGCAGTGCCGCTTTTATTTCAGGATGGGTGTCCTGGAATAGCTCCAACAAAGACACCACAGTCTCAACATCGAGGCACTCATTGTTTCTTACTTTACTGAGGATTCTTCTGAATGCTGAGATTCCTTCTTTAGCTTCAAAACACTCCAAGATAGCCTTTTGAACAAAAGATTCCAGGAAGAATAATCAGCAACCATATTTAATTTCCCTAGGTTCTGCCTTGTGGTTTTCTGCACCCTGAGACCTTGACCTTCATACCCAGGGCTTCCCCAATCCATGCTTCTGATCTTTGGAGAAGTTAATCTATTCAATCATTAGAGCTCCAGCCTTTGGGCCCCACCCTGCCAACCACTTGCTAGAAATCTACTGGCTGATCTTAGATATCAGTTTAGGACTCAGTTCACCAACTCCCAGTCATCTACACCCACAGGTCATTCACCATTAGCCTGTAGACCCGGAGGCTCCTCCTCCTGTACCGCCTCTTCAGTCAGAGTAAAACAAAAACACAATGCTAATAGAATAATCTAAATGGTTCTAAACTCCAGAAAGTATCACATTATTCAATTTGAGTACAAGTTAAACCTTGCTAATTTGGACTTATTTGGAGAAGCAAATAAATCTGACTCAGTGAAATTTTTAAATTACAGCCTATTTCAAAAGGAAGTTAGTTTTATTATTTTCTGATCTTACACAGTATGGTGCAAAAAGCCTTGGGTTTAGAGTCAGAAGACTTTGGTCCAAGCCCTATCAATTTCACTGGGATACAAGTTTTTTCAATGAAAAAATGAGGGATTGGATTAGAAAATCTCTAGGATTCCTTCTAAGTCTAAATTTATCATTTTTAACATATCACATAATTATAGAATATTAATGCCAGAAAGGATCTTAGAAATAATTTAATCCAAGTTATTAATTAAAAAAGAAACCATTAAAAAAAACCCAAGTTTTATTGATTCCTAAAAACAAAAAAAAAACCCATCATTTCTAAATAGACCACTAGGAATTCTCTCTAAATTCCTTCCCTTGTAGGAAAGAAAAATACATTTTAAACAAAACCCATGGATAGGAGTGTGCCTATGTGAAGGGAGGGTGGTAAATTCCCTCAGCTCATCCAGGGTCACAATCAGTCATCATAATTATGTAACATTTGGCTTCATCTTAGTCATTGCATACATTATTCTAGTTCTGCTAAATTCACTCTATGTTTCTATGTTTCCCCACATCTGTTGTGTACTAACACTCTCCTGCATTCACATTCTGTCTACTGCCTGCTGCTCTCCAATCTCCCATCTACCTCTCCTGTCCCAGCCTCTCTGCTCACCTCCAATCTCACACGTCCAACTGCCCTTCACACATCTTGAACATGGCCCAAATGGAACTCATTATCTACCTCCTAAGTCCTCTGACTACCCTATTGCTGCCCAGGGTACCTCCATCCTTCCAGGCCCTCAGGCTCACCCTCGGAGTCAACCTGGACTCCTTGCCATCTCTCACTTCCCCCATATCCAAGCTGTTGCCAAGTCTATCAAATAGTCCCTCTTCTCTCCTCTCACACTGTAACCAGTCTGGTGCAGACCCTCTTCACCTCAGGTCTGGCTGCTGCAATAGCCTAATGATGGGTCTGCCTGCCTCAACTCTCAGTCCATCCTCCATTCAGCTACTACAATACTTTTCCTAAAATGCAGGTTCAATCATGTCTCCCCACCAATTCCCTGAAAAAACTCCAGCAGTTCCCTGTTGTCACCAAGAGCAAATGCAAAATGCTCTGTCTGGTATTTAAAACCTTTCCTAACCTAGCTCCCTCCTACCTTTTCAGTCATCTTACACCTTACTTCTACATATGTATTATTCCATCCAGTGATACTGGCTTCCTGACTGTTCCACAAAAGAAGACAATGCATCTCTCGGTGCCGGGCATTTTCTCAGATTGTCATCCATACTTGGAACACTCTCCCTCCTCCATTCTGACTAATGACTTCCTGGCTTCCCTTAAGTCCCCACTAAAATCCCACCTTCTACAGGAAGCTTTCCCCAACTCTTCTCAATTCCAATGTCTTCCTTTTGATAATGATTTCTGATTTAACTTAAATATACACTTTACATATATTTATTTGTATGATGTCCCCCTTATTAGACTGTAAGTTCCTTGAGGGCAGGAATTGCCCTTTGCTTCTCTTTGTATCCCTAGCACTTCCCGAGGTAGACACTTGATAAATATTCATTAATATGTTAATTCACATAATAATTAGTTGACTCTTCAGATATACCTGTTATATGCATATTCTTATATGTATATAAAATATATACACACTATATATATATGTATGTATGTGTATATACACATGTGATATCACACACATATTATCTTAGAAATCAAGACAAGAATAGAATTACAAGATGAATATGAAATTTTGTGTGTGTGTGTGTGTGTGTGTGTGTGTGTGTGTGTGTGTGTGTATGTATCCATGGTATAAAACATATAAGGAGTCTCAAGTGAAAATATCTACTATCCCAGCTGTCAAAACTTGTTATTCCTATTTCTAAATCTTTCATATCCATACCCTTCTCTCCATTTACATAGTCACTCTTTTTTTTTCTTTTAAATTTTATTTTATTTGCATAACATATGTGTGGGTAATTCTTCAACAATAACCCTTACATAGCTTTCCGTTACAAATTTTTCCCCCCAACTCCCCACCCCTCCCCTAGATGGCAGGATATCCACTACATGTTAATTATGTTAAAATATTGGCAAATCGAATACATGTACACATATTTCCAAACTTATCATTGTTGTGCAAGAAAGATCTTATCTACACAAACGATATATCATATAAAGGAAACACAATGTAAGCAAACATCAATCAAGGAGTATGAGAACGTTATGTTGTGGTCCACATTTCACATCCCTCTCTCTGGGTGTATATGGCTTTCTTCAGTGAACAATTGGAGGTGGTTTGAAACATTTCATTGTTGAAGAGAGCCATGTCCATCAGAATTGATCGTCATATAGTACTGCTGTTGCCGTGTATAATGATCTCCTGGTTCTGCTCATTTCACTCAGCAACAGTTCATGTAAGTCTCTCCAGGCCTCTCTGAAATCATCTTGCTGGTCATTTCTTACAGAACAATAATATTCCATAATATTCATATACCATAATTTATTCAGCCATTCTCCAATTGAAGGGCATCTATTCAATTTCCAGTTTCTAGCCACTACAAAAAGGGCTGCCACAAACATTCTTGCACATGTGGGGCCTTTTCCTTCCTTTATGATTTCTTTGGGATATAAGCCCAATAGAAATGCTTCTGGGTCAAAGGGTATGCACAGTTTGATAACTTTTTGAGCATAGCTCCAAATTGTTCTCCAGGATGGCTGTATCTGTTCACAGCTCCACCAACAATGCATCAGTGTCCCAGCCCTCCCACATCCCCTCCAACAGTCATCATTAACTTTTCCTGTCATTTTAGCCAATCTGACAGGTGTGAAGTGGTACCTCAGGGTTGTCTTGATTTGCATTTCTCTGATCAACAGTGATTTGGAGACCTTTTCATATGACTATAAATAGTTTTAATTTCATCCTCTGAAAAGTGTCTGTTCATATCCTTTGACCATTTACTGATTGGAGAAGGGCTTGAATTTTTATAAATATGAGACAATTCTCCGTATATTTTAGAGATGAGACCTTTATCAGAACCCTTAAATGTAAAGATGATTTCCCAATTTATTGCTTCCCTCCTAATCTTGTCTGCATTGATTTTGTTTGTACAAAAACTTTTTAACTTAATATAGTCAAAGTTATCTATCTGGTTTTCAATTAAGAGTTCCAGTTCTTCTTTGGACATAAATTTATTCCATTTCCATAGGTCTGAGAGGTAAACTATATTACATTCCTCTAATTTACTTATAGTATCACTCTTTATATCCAGATCATGAACCCATTTAGATCTTATCTTGGTATGTGGTGTTAGATGTGGGTCAAGCCCTAATTTCTTCCACACTAGTTTACATAGTCACTCATAATTCAAACTTCTATTTACACTTGTGTCCAGACTACTGACGTATCTTTCTAATTGATCTCATTAGTTCATCTCTTTCCATTCTAATCTATCCTTCCATCAAGCTGCCAAAAGGACGGTGACATTCTCCTGCTCAATAAACTCCAATGGCTTCCCATTACTTCAAAGCTCAGAGACAGACTCCTCTGTATGTCCTTTAAATCGCTTCACATCCTGATCCCAACCTACTTTTCTGGCTCCATTACACATCTGCCCTTATCCTACTCTTAACAGCAAACTGGCCCTCCCATTAAGACCTCATATACAACCCTTCGCCTTCTGACCGTCTCTGCACTGACCTCTCCCATACCTAGACCACTCCTCCTCCTTACCTTCACTCTCTAGGTCTGGCTCAAACACCACTGTGATCTCATCCCCACCCCTAGATGTTCGTGACTTCCTCCAACAATTACAGGACCATGGATCTGGGGCTAAAAGGGACCTTCATGCCTCGACTCCAGAAGGAAAGGAAAAAAGGAAAGTGATTTGCCTAAGGTAACACAACCCAGGGCCAGCATTCTTTTCATGGTACACAGCTGTCTTCCCTTACTTTGGTCTCTATTTTGACTGTGCTTAGGAAAGACTGCCATAATGGAACATGATTGGGCCAACTTCCAGCCAACTAGTGATGGCTCCAGGCTTCCTACAACTGTTCCACTACAGTCAACTATGGTTACTCCACGTATTGGCATTAGCTACAAATAAGGGCGGCTAGGGGGTGTCACAGTGCACAGCTCCAATCTACAGCCTCAGACACTTACTAGCTGTGTGATCCTGGACAAGTCACTTTACCTTGTGGGCCTCAGTTTCCTCATATATAAAATGAGCTGGAGAAGGAAATAACAAGCCACTCCAATTATCTCCACCAAGAAAACCCCAAATGGGGTCATAAAGAGTCAGACAGGATTGAAGTGTCTGAACAACAACAAATAAAAAGCTGGTTAGGCAACAACAAATAAAAAGCTGGTTAGGCTAGAGCAAATTTTCAGCACAATCTGTAAGGATTATCTCAGTTTTTAACTTACTGATTAATGATTGATGACATTTGACTGCTAAACTGCACTAAATCCTCGAGCACCTTTCCTTCAGTAAGTGCAAAATGCTTGACAGCCATTATCTCATTTTAACCAAAACTCGGAAGGGAACATGTACTTTGGATATCAAACAACAAACATTTCTGAAGTGCCTGTCCTATGTGGGGCCTGGTGCTAGGGGCTGAGAGATGCCAAGAACCAATTCAAGGGCTCACTGAAATTGGAGCAAAAGCCACCATGGAATTGCTACTGCCACAGTTTTGTGATCAAACGCTATCCAGCCCCAAAGTAGTATATAAGGCAGTTGCTTGTACATACTGAAGGCAGTTTTAATGCTAGTGAAATAATTTTAATAACAATGTTAATTCATGTCATTTGGCAAGGAACTTAAAAAGAAAAAAAAAAATTAGCAACTTGGCCAGACTTAACTCAAGCATGACAGAAGTATATATATATATATATTTAAGTTTTAGATAACCTTTCCTCAAGATAATTTAAAAAACCAAAATGAAACTGTAATTATTTATTTTATCATAACATGACAGATTGAACTTGTTTTATATAAACAGGTGACTTTACAAGCCTCATTTATAGTTTGTTGAAGAGAGAAATTATGACGGAAAGAATTGTGTCGTCAAACCCTAAGTCTATAAGCCTGGAAAAAGTCTCCTTTCAAACTCATGCGCCATTATTAACTATAGATGACTAAGGTTCAGTCATGCTTGTGAATTCTAGATAAATGATCCAAATCAGTGTTTTCTGAGTTAGATGAGGGTGCAAGATTCAGAAAGACCCTCTATACTGGGGACTGTTGGCTACATTTCTGCAACATCCCTCTTGTTTTCATTTTCATTCTCCGAATTATTTTACCTGACCTTTAAGACCCAATTTAAGCCCCATCTCATCTGCAATCCATGTTCACTTTCCAAATCCCAACTATAAGCTCCCTTCAGGCAAGGGCTGGGTTTATACTCTACTGTCTGCATCATGGAAAACCAATTTGTACAGAAAGAATGCATGACTTTTGTATATGATGGAATTCATACTGTAAACTGGCATTTATGATATACCAGGCTTTGATCACTGGTCACTTTCAAGACTATGTCTTATTTCAATGGAAATAAGAAAATATGAAGTGAGAAGATCTGGGTTTGAAGTCCTGTTCTGCCATGGGGGTATGAGTTTCTAAGGAGTTTTTAAGGTTCTGAGGTTTCTAAGGAGGAAGGATTTCTGAAAGTTCCCTCCCCTTCCCTCCCCCCCCCGCCCCCTGCCCCAGCTCCAAAATGGAGTTTTCATGATCCTTATGAGCAGAGACAGAGCTGAGCTGAGGAGTAGGCTTGCTGTTCAATGAATACTTGTGGGTTGGCTGATTTTTCATTTCTGTCTACTACTTTCTCCCTAACAAATCCCATAATCCTTCTAGGTCAGTTCTAAGAATTGTCTTGGACAACTTCCAGATTAACACAATGATAAACCCTAAATCAGGAAGACTGAGGATAAATCACCCCACCCACCTCCTGCTAAGGAGATGATGGACTTAAATTCCAGAATGAGACACACATCTTTGGGTGCAGCAACGTGGGAATTTTTTTTTTTGTGGACTTATTAAGAGAATTGGGTTTGAGTTTTCCT
>JAJPUD010001944.1:327823-360746 GCA_023553655.1 Myrmecobius fasciatus | reverse complement strand
AGAGAATTGGGTTTGAGTTTTCCTGGGGGAGGGACAGTAAAAGGGAGAGTTAATAAATGCTTGTTAGTTCACAAAATCTCTAAAAGATTGTACATCTGAAATAATTATCTATATTTTTAAAAAATGAATGAATCATTTCAAAATTTCATCCTTTTTAAACAAATTTGTTTTAATGGAATTCTACCATTTTCAACTCAGGTAGAACCTGAGTTCAAATTCCAGTTCTAACAAGTCTTGGCTATATGAACGAGAGCAAGTTAATTTTTCTGTGTCTCAAGAAATTCTTTAATACCCTCAATTATGACAGGATCTCTAGGGGACAGGTCCCAGTCCTGAATGGGGACTAGGATATTCTGATGGAATCCACTGGTTTATCACCAATATGCCCAGCTAACCATTTTTTCTATCTTTACTTCCATTTGCTTTCATTTGGACACCTTAAGTGAAGCAGGTTTGCCTGTCTGTTTCTATCCTGCCTTTCTCTTACTGGCAATATATGCCAAAGTACTTTTTTTTTTTTTCCTTCTGCTTTGAGGCTTCTGGAAATCCAGCTCTCCTCATATTGTCCTAACTCCCTCTGGCTTTCTGATTTGAGCTGGTGGCTAAGAGAAGCTTTTATCAGCAATGGCATCTGACTCAGCTCATTATCCTCCCTCTTTCCTCTCCCTTTGCAAAGCTACTCAGCAGTGAAATTAAAACATTTGTTAACTTCATTGCTCAGCAGTGAAGACAAGGTGGCCATCTGGGAAGAGTAGCAGGGGCAGACTCAGGGAAAAGCCGGGAGGCAGGAGCCAGCTGCCTGGACAGCCTGCTCCTGGCTCTCCCTACTAATCCCCAGTGAGAAGTTGCACCACAGAAAACCAGATATGGTTGTGGCTCCATCAGCCATCTAAGATGCTCAGGGTTCTCTTGCACAAATAAACTAGGCTCAGACTGCCTGCTGGCCAACCCTCTTCTAAAATAACTGATCTGCCTAGATGGAAGGCTGTCTGTCACATGTTAAAATATGCCAGAGGCTCAGGGGTTAAGTAACATGTGATATAAAACTCCCAACTGTTCAATCCAACACACAAAGCCTTTCCAAAAGGGTTGAGGGCTTTAAATGTAAGTTTTCTTGCATATGAAAAATTATATAAACAATAGATTTTCTTTTTCGTAAAGGTAGCATATTAAACCAATGGACACTAAGCTGACAACCATCCCTAGAACTAGACCCTTATATTAAAAAAGGTTGAGTTCTCCATGCTCTCCTTCCACTCCGTCATGTGAAAAGTCACTTTAATTTCCTTTCATCATCTGGGACTCAGTCAGGATTACTTCTTTCCTCAAATCCTAGCCTTTCTGCCTGCCCTATCTGTGGACTTTTAATAGGTCGGGATCACATAGATTACACCTTCATTTTCCTTTTTCTTCTTGGGTGCTCTAAAGAGCCACTGACCTCACCGTGAAGGATCCCTTGCCCTTTCCCTAGGTTCTGCCTCCCCAGAATTAAGTATATTAGGAATCAGATCATCCCAGCCTCTGCTGGCCTTTCTAAGAGGATTTAGCTCCAGTCACTTGATGGATATCATTAAGTCGATCTATTTTTCATTTCTAGACGTCTATCAATACTTCTATGTTCCTTTTGGCTGTATTTCTCATCCTGACTATGTAAGGACTCGGAAAGAAAGCACAATTGAGCTTTTTCCCTCATCCCTCCAGACCTTATATAAGTAATCTTGCTCCCCATAATCATTTCACAACAAATCTGATTCTACACTGTCAGGATAGGGAACAAACAAGTATCCTTACTTGCTGTAGAACATCTCAAGATTTACACAGGAAAAGAGAAGACTTGACTGCCTTCTAAACAAAACTGTGTGAAGGGAAAAAAAAAATGACAATCTTAGGCATTCCAGCTATAAACCTATGATCTTATGCCTTAGAACCTCTCCAGAACTTTGTGGGAAAATTAGGGGAAAAAATGTAAAAGCTCAGAAATTACCAGCAAAAAGAGGTAAAGCTTTCTCTTCACTCTAGTCAAAGATCCAATATTACTGTGTATATCTAATTCTCTAAGAAAATGACAATGGTCAGAAAAAAAGGAAGGAAAAATCAGCATAAACTATAACCACCAAAACAAGAGGAAAATATGAATTTACTCCCAGAATAAATACTGCAAAGACAGTCTCTGTCTAAGTGGCAGTGATATTATCCTGAGATAAAGACACCTTCCAATTCAAGGCCTCAGAGACTTCTTAATCAGTCTGGGTTGGATCTCACACCAGCTTCAGCAAACCAGCCTTTGCTCATTTTGCTGCAATCACTGCTTGGAGAATAGATTTGCCACTTTTCATCATCTATCCCTAGGAAATAAAACCAGGAGGACATCAATGCACGGGTGTCCTCCTCAAACCAAGCACAGGGTTGTTTCACAAACTAATTTCAGTGAAGAAATACACAAAACTATAACAACTAGCACAGACCCAACTTCTGCTTCCTTTCTTCAGAACAATGTATCAAAACACAAGCCTCAAAAAGAGCAAGGTTGAAGGCAGTGAAATTTGTCAAATTAATAAACACTTTGACAATTAACAAGGTAACAATGAAACAAGCTAACTTCTCTGGAAAGTAAACAAAGTCTAGGAATATAACAAAGAACTAAGTCAAGCAACAATCATCTAATAATCATCTTTCATGATACCATGCTCTATAATCCTTTCTACCAAAAAAAAAAACCATGTAAACCAAAAGGCAAGATTTCTGCTCTCTTGAGAAAGACAGACAATAGTAATATTAAAGAGAAATGGCTCAAACTTTCTCCTGAAAAAGCTGGAGGGGTTGGTGAAGTAGACATGGTGATATTTGCCATCTTTTAACAGAAATAAATGTACAGGGCATGGCCTTTCTAAATCTGGTCCTCCTTCCTGCCTATTCCTCAGGCACAATGACTTTACTCCGGGCAGTTAGTAGTATCAAGTAATCAAGAATCCCCTGGGCTGGGGAACCTCCCCTATGGTTGGATAGGTAGGTAAAGAAGAAACTTCCAGGGAATTTACTTTTTAAAACTAAAATATTTTTTAAAAGACTATAAAACACTTAATCAATATATACTAATAAAAGAGAGGTACTGGACTGACCAGCCAAGGAAAAAGAACAACTCATATAACAGATATACCCAAAGAGTCCCAGTGAAGTGGGACTTTGGATATTCCTTTTAATGAAGAAACCATCAAGCTTAGTTATTTTTTCCAGAAAAAGCTATAATTTATATTCAGGGGAATAAAAAATAAAACTGATTCCATTGATTTAATTATCTGCATCGTCCCAGGAATGAGAACACACGTTTTTCATCACCAGAGATTTATCTGGTGATATACCCTATCAGTCAAAACATAAGCAAGCCTCAGGCTCAAAATCTGGTGCATACAAAACCAGAATACGGTCTATAACAATGAAAATAACAGCTAAAAGTTATGTGGTTTTTTTGCTTGTTTGTTTTTGCTGAGGCAATTGGGGTTAAGTGACTTGCCCAGGGTCACACAGCTAGGAAGCGTTAAGTGTCTAAGGTCAGATTTGAACTCAATTCTTCCTGGCTTCAAGGCTGGTGGTGCTTTATCCACTAAAAGTAATGATTTTTAAAAACTGTGATAATAATTGGGATGGACTTGGCTCTTTTCAACAATGAGATGATTCAAGGCAATTCCAATAGACTTGTGATGGAAAGAGTCATCCACATTCAGAGAGAAGACTATGAAGACTGAGTGTGGATCAAAGCATGGTATTTTCATGTTGACTTTGCTTTTTTTTTTTCTTTTTCATGTTTTTTTCCATTTTGACCTGGTTTTTCTTGCACAGTATGATGAATATAGAAATATTTGGAAGAATTTAGAAGAATTATACATATTTAATCTATATTGGATTGCTTACTGTCTAGGAATGGGAGGAGAAAGGAAGCTAGGGAAAAATATTTGGAACACAAAGTTTTGTAAAGGTGAATGTTGAAAACTATCTTTGCATGTATTTGGAAAAACAAAAAGCTATAAAAATTAAGTCTTTTTGAATTGAAAGATATTTAAAAAAACTTTTAACTGGCAAAAACATGTTCAAAATACAGTAATTTTAAGGAATTCTTTTCATTGTATGTGTATGCATTTTTTTTTCCTTCCAAAGAATCCACACTTTAGGAGGATGGCCTATCTGTAAATTAACATAGTATATTATATATGTAAATATATTCAGAAATATTATATTTAGTATATGTAATATAGTATATCATAACATAGTGTATATATAATAGTATAAATTATAATATAAAGAACCCTGTTAAGATCATATAAGTAAAAGCTAAGAAAATGAAATTTAACTTTAAGAAAAATCTGCACTATTAGAATATTCTGCATAACCACTTTGCCAGGCTTCATGGCAAGCAAAAGGAAAATTGCTAAGCAGAATATAAACTCCTTGAGGGCAGGGGCCATTTTTTTGGTTTTGTTTTGTTCTTCTATCCTGGGCATGAAGGATACTATATCTTGCACATTATACTTGCTTCCTGGATTGGCTATAAATTACTAAGAGTACAACATGAGGGGCAACTAGTTGGTGCAGTGGATAGATCACCAGCCCTGAAGTCAGGAGGACCTGAGTTCAAATCTGATCTCAGACACTTAACACTTCCTAGATGTGTGACCCTGGGCAAGTCACTTAACTCCAATTGCCTCAGCCAAAAAAAAAAAAAAAAGAGAGAGAGAAAAAAAGAGTACAACATGATAGGAAAAAAATTATACATACCTCCTTATGGGGACTTTTAATGTTTCTACATCCATCTAGTCTTTTCAGTACATCCTGGGAAACAGAGAGCGCTTCAGAGAAGATACTTTCATTTTGCAGAAGAAAATCCAGCTTATATATTTTCCTCTCATGCTCTGCATTGTGAGAAAGAAGATCAGTCAGTCATTAATTGAAGGGACTAAGTGGAAGTTTAAGCTGCCTACAAGTCTCTAGGTCAGACACATCTTTTTCCTGCTATCTAGTGTGTCAGGTATAATAAGGACCAGAATGTCACTCACAGCTTCCTCTTCTGTACTACATTCAGCATGGTTAAAACAATGAGCATCAATCCAAAATGGTACATTGTTGTTGGTCTTGCTAATGTTTCTGTTCTCCTGTTTGTCTTTTGTCTTCAGACTACTGTCAGGCTCTCTTCCTACAGAGTGAGAATGGCTGCTTCTATGAGACGCAAACTGCGCCAATAAGACAAATCTAAGAATCTCACAGAAGTACGCCAAGAGGAAGAGAATTCAGCCTGGTACAAAGGCTCTGAGCACTTTACACTGAATGAAACTGATGCCAGTCGTGTCAACAGGACTAAGCCAGACTCCTAGAAGGCTGCTAACAGATCAGGGGTTATTGAAAACCATCAGCTGCTGTACTTCTGCACTTCCAAAGAACTGTGACTTTGCTGGCTTGGGTGTTCCTTCACCAAGCCAAACTGCAGGCGCTCCCTCCATGGCCATGGAGGGGGTCTTCAGGAGCCATAATGGCCCAAACCCTTCTTCAGTTGGCCATCCCCCTTCTGGTGAGATGCCTGTAATGAGCCACTCTGAACACCCCAGAAAGACATCTGCTGAGAAGAGCTATTGCCACATAACCACTTCAGTTCTCTCCCACTGTTATGAAAGGGCAACAACTAATATATATGTACACAATTCCAATAACAAAAAGTGGGGGGAAAAAAAAGACAAGTATATGGCAGGAGAAATGGGCTCTTAGAAAAATTTGTGACATCATAAAGTTGAGATTTAAAGGGTGATTCTAAAAATATAAATAAAAAATAGCACCGAAATCTTTAAGTAATAAGATAACCCAGACTTTAAGATTGTCTTTAAGGACAATTACCTGGCTCTGTGGTAGTCTCTGCCACTTTCTGAGCTGTACATGCTGCTGCTGCCTCCTCCTCTTCCTCCACCTCTTCATTTACTGCTTCTTTCCCAGGAGAAAGAGAAGGCATATGGGAGATGGTAGAAACCTCCCCTGGTGAAGCTGCACCCTTCATTTCAATCTCCAGAGTCTCTTCCTGGGCAGCAGAGGAAGCTGTATCAAACTCCTGCAGCTCCACGGCAGGATTCACCTCATCGGCTTCTTGTGTCATTGCACTAACTAGCACCACAGTGTCGGCCTTCAGAGCCACAGGAGGAGATGGAAGCTCTGCTGAATGGGAAGACACAATCACATTCTTTGGGGAAGGATTCTCAGCCAGCCGTCTCTCAGAATCGGCATCATTTTTGCATGGCTCCACTTTCTGAGGGGAAGCATCTCTTAGTACTTGACTTGGACCAGAGCAGCCCACAAGGCTGGTGAGCAGATTCTTACAGCTAACTGCCACATCAAACATCTGCAGGCTGTCAGCTAAAGAGATGATCTTGGAGAAGTTGTGTTTGCCCAGAGGGAGCTTGCCAGTGTACATCATTTCTAACAGGAGAGCAAACTCATCTGGACTCACAACAGATGCATCAATAGAGATTGTATCTGTATTATCCAGTAATGTTTTAAAGAGGAGGCTGGCAGCAGCCAAAACCAGTTTATGGGCCCTGAAATAAACTGTCCCAATAGAAATGGTGCAGTCACAGAACTGTCTCTCCTTGCAGAGTGTATACAGCTGCTGCAGCAGCTGGCGGCTATAGTTGGGAAGTTCCATTACTCCAGCTGGGGGCAAGAAGAGCACTGTTTAGCCCTCCTGCCAAAATGCCTCTTTGATGATCAGCGTCAGCTAGAGAGAACCAGAGAAATGTTAGGTTAGTATTTTATCAGGATTAAATGTATCATGGTTCCTGCAAGCCAAAAGTATAAACCACCATTACCACCACCACTACCATCATTTACGCTGAGATTTGCACAGTTCTTAATATGTTAACATATATCTCAATTGTGACTGATAAAATCTGAAATGATTGAGGGAACAAAGATTCAAGCTTCCAAGCATATTATTAAGCAATGCGTGCCAAAGGTACATAACAAATTGAGACCAGGCCTCCTCACCTTGGCACTGTACCTCAAATACGAGAAGACACAGATTTTTATGCATTAAAAGAAAATAATTAATAGGATATACATCAGGATACAAGATTAGATCATCTGATTTCTAATTAGAGGAAAGATAAGGGCTTTCCAAGAGCTAATAGGCACAATTCCCTGAAATCAGAAAAAGAGGTCTTCCACTCCCTAGAAGTGCCTGGGTTCAATCAAAGGAACAAGGAAATGGTACAGACCTAGTCTTCAGATAAGACATTTGGATTGGTTAAGATATATAATTGTGAGAAAAATTTTTGTATCAATCTTTGAATCTGACTGGATTTTAGAGGTCTCTAAGCATTAGGTAATGGTAATCCAGCTTTCAGCCATGCAGGGCTGGGTTCAAACAATGCAATAAAGTTTTCTCACAATTTCCATAAGTGAATAAAGTTCCCCCCCTCACAAGACAGAAACTGGATAGCCCCACAACTGAATAGAAAGGGAATGAGCTAGATACAAGATTGAGTCATAAGATGGAGTCAGTATGGTTCACTCATTTTTTATATAACAATCCTTTGAGACAGGCACTCTTATTATCCTCATTTTATGAATAAAAAAATAGGCAGACCAGAGTTAAGTGACCTTTCCAGGGTCATAGAGCTACTAAGTATCTGAGGCTGGATTCAAACTCGAGTCTTTCTGATTGCAGGTCCAGCACTCAATCTACTGAGCCACTTGCTGTCTCAATTATTCAAGTCTGACAGGAACTAGTAAATTAAGGAACTTTCAAAACTTTTACTTTTTGACTTGGAAAAGACCTTAAATATCATCTAGTTCAAGGCTCTCAGTTGACAAATGAGAGGATAAAATTATTAAGAAGTCAGTTGTATAATGCTAGTGTGGCAGAGTCCTGGAATCTCTGTTCCTCAAGTTTTGATCCAATATTCATGGAAGACAAAAGAAATGCGAAAATATTATAAATGGGTCAAATTGATGATTCTCCTTAATAAGGGAGAGAGACATACAGACATACAAGTGTGGGATGTAAACTTTGGTCACAATGATGCTTTAGGAGAGCATCACTTTGATACTTTGAAGCTTGGGAAACTATTAGTCAAAGATTTAATATTCAACATGCAAATGCCCAGAGGAATGTAACATAGTGACTGGAAAGGCACCAATAAGATTTAAAAACAAATTCTCTTAGCCTGATTTGTCTTCTAAGACAAGAATATGAATCTTGAGATAAAGGAAAAATAACATACATAATGTATTTAGATTTGCATCACACTTGTGATTTTAAACCATAAAAACCAGGAACATATAGTATGTGTGTACTCTACTATCAAGTGACTAATCAGATGACCAAAAAATTGTATGTTCAAATTTGGAGCTATGCTCAAAAAGTTATCAAACTGTGCATACCCTGTGACCCAGCAGTGTTTCTACTGGGCCTATATCCCAAAGAGATCTTAGAGGAGGGAAAGGGCCCCACATGTGCAAGAATGTTTGTGGCAGCCCTTTTTGTAGTGGCTAGAAACTGGAAACTGAATGGATGCCCATCAATTGGAGAGTGGCTGAATAAATTATGGTATATGAATGTTATGGAATATTATTGCTCTGTAAGAAACGACCAGCAGGACGATTTCAGAGAGGCCTGGAGAGACTTGCATGAACTGATGCTGAGTGAAACGAGCAGAATCAGGAGATCATCATACACAGCAACAACAGTATTACATGATGATCAATTCTGATGGACATGGCTCTCTGCAACAAAGAATTGTCTCAAACCAGTTCCAATTGTTCACTGAAGAAAACCATATACACCCAGAGAGAGGGAAATGAAATATGGACCACAACGTAACATTTTCATGATCTCTATTGACATTTGCTTGCATTGTGTTGCCTTTCTCTGATTCTTTTTTATTTTTTCTTGTAGATAGGATTTTTCTTGCATAACTTCTCAAGCATTTCAACATTATTAACATGTAGTGGACTTCCTGCCATCTAGGGGAGGGGAGGGGACTGGGGGTAAAATTTGTAATGGAAAGCTTTGTAAAGATCAATGTTGGGGAACTACCCATACATATGTTATACAAATAAAAAGCTTTAATAAAAAAAAATTTAAAAAAATTGTATGCTCAAAACATAGTGGTCACCAGTCCTCCATTAGTCTAAGGGGCAGATAGAAAATGGGCTGTGCTGGAAGGAATCTAATACCATATAACTTCTGCATTAAATAACCTTAACAGAACAGAAAACTCAGCTTAGCCAGTCCACAGAATTCAGTTAAACAAGTTTACTACCAAACTGTAATTATAACAGCAATAGAATTTAAATCGAAACCAATAAACATGAAGAAACAAAGGTCAACCAATGGGGAAAACAACATGATCAAGTAGAGGCTACAACATGGCTATCTCTAGAAGCAGAAAAGTTTCAAATTTCCTGGGAAACATGTATGTAGGTATGTATGTGTTTATTTTACCTTCTCTCCATCCTCCCTTAAACAGCAAGTAATCTAATATATGTTAAACATAGGCAATTCTTCTATATACATTTCCACAATTATTGTGCTGCCCAAGAAAAATCAGCTCCAAAAGGGAGGGGGGGAGGGAAAATGAGAAAGAAAACAAAATGCAATCAAACAACAACAAAAAAGTGAAAATACTATGTTGTGATCCACACTTAATCCCCACAATCCTCTCTCTGGGTGAAGATAGCTCTCTCCATCACAAGACCATTGGAACTGGCCTGAATCACCTGGTTGTTGAAAAGAGCCACATCCATCAGAACTGATAACCATATAATTTTACTGCTGTATACAATGTTCTCTTGGTTCTAGTCACTTCACTTAGCATTAATTCATGGAAGTCTCTCCAGGCCTTTCTGAAATCAGCCTGCTGATTATTTCTTATAGAGTAATAATATTCCATAACATTCATATACCATAACTTAGTCAACCATTCTCCAACTGATGGACATCCACTCAGTTTCCAGTTTCTTTCCACTACAAAAAGGGCTGCCATGTTTTTGCATATGTGGGTCCTTTTCCCTTTTTTTATGATCTCTTTGGGATACAAACCCAGCAGAGATACCACTGGATGAAAGGGTATGCACATTTTGAAAGCCCTTTGGGCATAGTTCCATATTGCTCTCTAGAATGGTTGGATCAGTTCACAACTCTACCAATAATGTATTAGTGCTGGAAAGTATTTATTAATAGCAACAAGACATTCAAGACCTAGGAAGAACTCCTGATAGTAATAACTAATGCTGATCTAAGGATTTATTTACATTATCTCTTTACATGTTGATTCTTTTAATAGCCCTGTGATGTAGATACTCTTATTATCCCCTTTTACAGATGGACAAAATTTGTCTCAGAGAGATACAGTAACTTGCCCAGAGTCACACAGCTAGTAAATTTGAGCCAATATTCTTGAACCCAGGCCTTTCTGATCCCAAATCCAACATTTTATTCCCTGTGAAGTATTATCTTTTCTTAGAATTATGTGCTAAGAAAGAACTTATAATCATTGTGTCTAATTTGGGAGAGCCTGAAAAAGGTCTGGTAAATAGGGAAACAACTATTTTGTTGGGCATGTGTTGTTTAATCAGTCACATATAACTCTTTATGACCCCATTTGGGGTTTTCTAGGCAGAGATACCAGAGTGGTTTTTCATTTCCTTCTCCCAATCATTTTACAGATGAGGAAACTGAGGCAAAGAGAGTTAACTGACTTGTCTAGGCTGACACAGCCTAGTGTCTGAGGCTAGATGAACTCAGGAAGATGATTCTTTCTGATTCCAGGCCCATCAGTCATTTCCAATACTCTATGCCTGCAAATCATGGAACCCAAGATGCATGGTAGGCATGAACAGGCTGAAACATAGCCTGCTATCTCCACTGCTAGAGGGAATACCCACAACCAGTGACAGGGATCCCCTAAAATTTTGCAGTCTTATCAATAATCCCAGACTGTAGGATCTTTCATTTCTACTCAAGGGAACACTAGTGAGTTAAGCAGGCTGTCTAAGTGTACAATACAATCTAAACTGCTGGTTTCACTATGTGTTTTCTTGCTAAGGTAAATACATGTAGCTGTGTTTTCTTTCTTGTTCTCTTGTGGGGAGGTTATGGGTTTCATGTAATAAGTGACTGAACTGAACTTTCTAGAGAAGCAAAAAAAAAAAAAGGAATACTGCATGTTGGGATCTTTAAGTGGAGTCCTGGAGATGCCTGTATAGAAGCAACTGAAATTACGTTATTAAGCATTTACTGAAATTGCTAGGCTTGGGGAAATTGTCAAGGGTCCCAGGGGAAGAACATTTAAGCAACAAAAGAGCAGAGGAAATCCGGATGTTCCTCAAAGGAACAATATTAAAGGCATAAGAAAAGACTGTCCCGATATAGAATCAAGATAGGAGGGGTAAAACACTTAATTGGTAGAACCAAGTATAGCATAAAGCCCTGAAATGCGAATGGGAATTGGACACCAAATGGAAACTAGGCCAACTCGATGAAGAGAAGTACAAAGAAATAGCAGGTGCTTAGAGGAGTAAACTCAGAAAAACACAAGTGAGAACCAAGATACAATTTACAAGAGACATGAGGTCTCCTTAATGGATAGGGAAGAAAATGACACTGAAAACACAGACTTGAAATACTCCTCCTCCTCCTGCTGCCATCTCCCTTCTACCCCCCATGGATTTTTACAAAAGAAAAAGGTCAGCTGGAGTGATGAATGCCTTAGCTGGAAGGGCAAGATGCCACACTAGAAAAATGGAAAGGTCTACCTGAAGACACTAGTGTTTTATTGAATAAACTGAATGTTATCACATTTACAGACCCAGGTGTGAGGCAGAACAGCCAGCTGGCTGCTAGCTCCCCATATTGGCTATCGTCACAGGAGAAGGGACAATGAAGCTTTTTTTCTCTGTTTCTTACTTCCAGACTTCTACCCAAACTCTGCCCTTCCCCACCCCCACCCAAACACTGTTATCTCAGGCTGTGCAGAACTGATCCACCTTCCTAGAAACACCAGACATCTTTCTTTTTGTTAGCCCCAGGTTCCTTCTGAAGTAAAATCTTTACTCTTCATTTCATAATGCTTAAGTTCTGTAAGAGCTAGAAAACTGGAATATCACTTTTCAGATGAAAAAATTAAGTCTGAGACATAAAAAGAAAGGTTTCTGACTCCAGCCACAGTCTTCCCAGGAAGATTACTGCTTCTCCCTCAGAGAGGGAAGGATCTTAGAGTAAAAGCAGTAACAGAATGAGGAAAAGCATGTGATTTGGTATCAGAGGGCCTGGACTGAATGCCAGCTCTATTGCTTATCAGCTGTGTGACCATGAATCTGTGAATCTTGGGATTCTCAGTTTCCTTCTCTATGCAACAGGAATAAAAGTGGACTTTCAAGGGTTACAAAGCACTGTGATTCGATCCCCATGATAACACTGTGAGTTAGGTGCTACTGCTATCTTCATCTTACAGATGAGGAAACTGAGGCTCAGAAAAATTATGTCACCTATACTGTCTACCTCACAGGGTTGCTGCAGGATCAAACAGAATAAAGGTAACTTACAAAGAATAAAAGCATCATATAAGCATTGAGGTCGGAGTGGGGGTTGGAGAGGGCTGTTTGAATCAATCATTCCTTCTCCTTAACTACCTTAAACCAGGCTATGAGTTGAACTCATCCATCAAAGGCATTAAACTCGGTACAGTGTTTGGAAACACTGAAATAACATTGGCTAAAATGAAAATGATTCTCTGTGGAACTGCAATTGGTTGAGGAGACAGCCATTGTCACGAGGCTAATTTGGCTACAACATGAGCAAAGGGGAGAGGATAGGGATTAGTGAGAAGAGCTTCAGTCTCTTCCGTTGTGCCTTTTGCCAAAGAATGACCTTATGAACTCTAAGGGGTCAAAGGACCTGAATTTGTCTTCAGCATCTTAGTGCTGTCCCCAGGATAGCTGTGGTTAACATCTGTGTCTGTATCAAAAGTCAAGAAAAATTAGACATGCTGAGTGAAGGCAATTTCAAGACCAGAGACCAGGAGCCCAATAAAAAGCTGTAACATACCCATCAGAGATTCCATGAGGGCTCCATGAAAGAAGAGGGACTCCTATCCAAGAACTTCCAAGAATTAGTTGAACATTACTGTCTTTGCTGCATGTGCCATCTACACTTGAGCCTGGTTTCTTCTGACTTCTGTCTGCTCTTGTATTTGTGGAAGATTGGGTGCTGGTTGGGGAATGTTCATCCCAACTATCCTTACTATATAACTTTACTAAGTAATCATCTCCAAAGGCTCATTAAGTCTGGCTGGCTAACTGATAGAAAGTGACGATCAACTGAAGAAGCATAACAGCAGGGCCTGACTGCGGCATTAAAGGGAAGAGTGGCTGGTCAAGATCTGAGGACCCAACCAAGTGAAGATAGAACAAGTAAGCCCAGAAGATACATCACCTATGGTTCAGCTCTTGTTATTACATTCTCCATTAAGTCCACAACCATTTAGTCTTCTACAATCAATTTCTATGGCCTGTTAAAAGGGGGGAGGGGAGGAAGAGAAACTTCTTATGACAACAGATGACAAAAGGACACAAGCAACCAAGGCAACTGCTCAAAAAGGAGAGCTTAAGTGAAGGTCCCTAAGGAACTAGGCTTAAGTTAGTATGGAATCACTGGAAATTATTTCAGAAAACTAAAAGAAGACTGGTAAGGTTAGAAAAGGATGAATATTGATTTTTGGCATGACAGATTTCTCTGATTCTAAAGAAAAGGTCATTTGGTCCCATTAACCCCTCCTAATTTTGACCATGCAAAATGGATGTATGATGCTGCCCAAACCCCTGGGATTCAAAGACCTTTTAGTCTAGAGCTGCCCTGGAACCTATTCCAGGCAGGGATGGTTCTGAGGTCACAGTAGTCTCTAGACTTCGGATAAACTGCGGAATTTTCCAATTACTGAAAAAGAACAACTGCCAACAAAAAGCACTGATCTCAATAAGTGGACTTAATCAACTCGGACTCCCCACAGTCTTACTGTTAGGAGGAGATCTGGGTCCAATTTTCTTCCACAGTTCCACTATCTTTCACTTCACTCTGGGGAGTTTATTTATTGATCAATTACCACATCATCCTAACCAGCTGAAAAGAACATTGGAAGTCACCTAGTTAATTTGGTTTTAATATGAACTTATTATGACCATGTTAAGTAGGAATTAGTTTTTTAGAAATCCAAATTAAAGAGATAATTTAAAATCATGTCCTTGGGAATAAAAAATTCCATATTAATTTCTAAAAAACCAAAACAAAACCATCATCTACTTAAACCTCATTGTATAGATGTCCAAACTGAAGAACAGAAATGTTTAATTACTTGCCCAGGTAGTAGATGGCACAGCCAAAATTTGAACCTGAGTGCTGACTCCTACTATCCTTTCTAAGGTGAACTATGAAACCGGACAAAGCCCTGTCTTCCTTACTCATATTTTATTAAAGATTAATATTTCTACACAATCATAAGGTTTTGTTAAGTGAAATACTGGTTCAAATACCACATCTATACAAAATCATTTATCATATTGATTAATTACTATCACCTATGCTTTAAACTCCCCAGCACCTGGGATGTTTAGCAGAGTCATGCAGGATCATCACACACAATGCGGCTATAGAATACCTAATTGCATACCCATACCCCCAAAACACATAGAATCTCTGGGATGGCAACCTAAGAGTCCAAATCCCTCTTCATCTCTATAAGAGATCATTACCTTAAAGAGATCCTTTGTGGGAAAACACAGGAAAATTATTGCCAAATTTCGAAACCCCCAGATCAAAGAGAAAATTTCATAAGAAACAATAAAAAACAAACAAAAAAAAACCCCATCAAATACACTGAAGCTACAATCAGAATTGTACAAGACTTAATCAGTAACTACAATAAAAGACCACAGGTCTTGGAATCATATTTTCTGACAATCAAGAAAACTAGGCCTAAGGCCAAAAATAACATATACAGCAAAATTATTTGTAATTTTGAATGAGAAAAAAATGGACCTTCAACAAATTTGCAGATTTTCAGGACTTTTCAACTAAACCTGAATTTAACAGAAAATTTAACATATAAAAGCTAATAACAAAGTTCAATTTTAAGGAATTCATCATGGACAAAGTTCAAATATGGACAAATTATTTAGGTTTTTTTTACAGTGGAAATGTATATTATATGTTTGATTCACATCAACAATAGAGTAGCTCAAAAGAAAGATTGGCAGAAATAAGATAAAAATAGCAATCATGTTATACAAATGAAGTGCAGAGGAAGAATAGACATACAGAAGCATTAGAAGTGGGAGGAGGACTCAGTTTTGAAAACCTACTCACATCAAGAATGGATTCAATAGGCAACACTACATATATATCATGAAGGATATAGCACCCTCCAAAATCTATAAAGAAATAAGGGGGAGGGATGGGTGGATGGGGAAGCAAAGGATGAGGTGAAAAAGACGAGAAGAATCCTTGGGTGGGGGGAGGTTAAGTAATAGC
This sequence comes from Myrmecobius fasciatus, assembly GCA_023553655.1. Taxonomy (NCBI): domain Eukaryota; kingdom Metazoa; phylum Chordata; class Mammalia; order Dasyuromorphia; family Myrmecobiidae; genus Myrmecobius; species Myrmecobius fasciatus. The sequence goes on along the minus strand of JAJPUD010001944.1, from coordinate 345,187 downwards.
AAGACAAGTTTTGGAGCAGAATTTAATTAAAGAGTGAGCAGGAATAGGAAAGACATATGTGATGTGTGTATATTTGTGTGTGTATGTATGTGTATATGTATATAAATCTCTACATATGTATATAAAATATATCTTTTCTTAACTGCAGCTTGCTTGGGGGGAGGGATAAGGGGGAAAAAAGAATAAAGTAAATGAGGTGTGCAGCAAAGAACTAAAGAACAATTTATAAGGAAGAAAAAAATTGGACATTCATGAATATAATTTCTTCTACTAATATAGATATATATATACTTTCTAGATCTCGTAATTTGTTGTTATATATTTTGAATCTTCCCTGATGTTCTGCTGGGTACATGACGATGTTCTCTTTTGTTTTGCTTTATTTTATTTTATATTCCTTTTCTGTTTTTTTTTTTTTCAAATAAAATAAATTTAAAAATGAATTAATACTCAAAGGATATAAACTGGCAGTTTTTAAGAGGAAAAAATCAAAATTATCAAGTCATATGAAAAAATGTTCTAAGTTACTAATAACTAGAAAAAATACAAATTAAGACAACTCTGAGGTACCCATCAGATTGGCTAACATGACAAAAAAATGTTGGAGGGGTTGCAGGAAAACAGGTATACTAATGCACTATTGATAGTTATGCTATCCACCTCCAAGTAGGAAACTAATAGCTAATTGCAGATTGAAATACTTTTTGCTCCCTTTTTTCTTTTCTTTCTTTTTTGCAACATGGCTAATGTGAAAATAAAGGGTATTATATTTTTTGTCTTTTCAATGGGTGGGGGAGGGATGAAGGTAGGAAGAACTAAAAATAAAAAAAATAAAATAAAGTGATTCTGAGAATGCATCCACAAACTTTACCAATCTGCCAAAAAGGTCCATGACCTCTCCTCCCCCCCAAAAAAAGATTAAGAACCCCTGCTTTAGCTGAACAGGAAATCATTATCTTGAAATTATAATATATTCTACTGATGAGGGGAATGTATCAAAAAGAATTAGAATTTGTAGTCACAGGTCTAGAGGCACAATTCATTTCAGTATTCCAAAATTTTCTGACATGACCCAATCTCTTTTTTTTAAATTTTTAATCCACCCACATATTTGTTGTTTATTTATTTATTTATTTTATTAAAGCTTTTTATTTGCAAAACAAATGCATGGGTAATTATTCAACATTGATCCTTGCAAAGCTTTCGGTTACAAATTTTCCCCTCCTTCCCCCACCCCCTCCCCTAGATGGCAGGAAGTCTCATACATGTTAATTATGTTAAAATACTTGACAAATCGAATATATGTATACATATTTATACAGTTATTTTCTGTACAAGAAAAATCAGATCTATAAGAAAAAAAAAAACTTGTGAAGGAAAACAAAATACAAGCAAACATCAACAAAAAGAGTGAAAATGCTATGTTGTGGTCCACACTCAGATCCCACAGGCCTCTCCCTGGGTGTATATGGCTTTCTTCATCACTGAACAACTGGAACTGGTTTGAAACATCTCATTGTTGAAGAGAACCATGTCCTTCAGAATTGATCATCATATAGTCTTTTGTTGCCGTGCATAATGATCTCCTGGTTCTGCTCATTTCACTCAGCATCAGTTCATGCAAATCTCTCCAGGCCTCTCTGAAATCATCCTGCTGGTCGTTTCTTATAGAACAATAATATTCCATAACATTCATATACCATAATTATTCAGCCATTCTCCAATTGATGGGCATCCATTCAGTTTCCAGTTTCTAGCCACTACAAAAAGGGCTGCCACAAACATTTGTGCACATGTGGTCCCTTTCCCTCCTCTAAGATCTCTTTGGGATATAAGCCCAATAGAAACACTGCTGGGTCAAAGAATATGCACAGTTTGATAACTTTTTGAGCATAGTTCCAAACTGCTCTCCAGAATGGTTGGATCCGTTCACAGTTCCACCAACAATGTATCAGTGTCCCAGTTTTCCCACATCCCCTCCAACATTCGGACATGACCCAATCTTGAGGGTTTTGAATTGGTCTGTTCTAAATGAAACCACAGATCATGAATGACTCAGAGCCAGTCCAACCTCCTAAAGTTTTTGATACTGTAATGACTGGAGTCAGTAAGACCTGAGTTCAAATCTGACCTTAGACATTTACTAGCTGTGTGACTCTGGGCAAGTCACTTAACTTCTATTTGCCTCAGTTCCTCATTTGTAAAATGGGGACACATGAGGAAGACCACTCCAGCACCTTTGCCAAAAAAACAAAACAAAACCAAAAACAAACTGAATAATAACAAAAAAGAATCTGTTCTCAAGAAGCTCAGAGTTTACCAGGGAAGAGAACATGCAAACAACTATGTATATACAACACAAATACAAGATAAATTAGAGAGAACCAATAGAGGGAAGACACTAAACTTAAGAGGAATTGGGAGAAGCTTCCTATAGAAGGTGGGATTTTAGTTGGGACTCAAAAGAAATCAGGGAAGTCAGGGGAGAATAGAGCATTCCAAACATAGGTGATACCCAAAGAAAATGCTTAGAGTCAGGAGACAAAGTGTATTTCTGAGCAACAAGGAGGCCAATGTTACTGGATCACAGAGTAAATAGGAAGAATAAGGTGTTACATTGGAAAAGTGAGGGGAAGGACAAGTCATAAAGGGCTTTGGACACCAAAGTGAGAATTTTATATTTGCAACTAAAGGTTAGAGTGAGCCATTGAACATGTAACATGGTGAGAGATCACTTTGGCAACTGAGTAGATAATGGATTGTAGTAGAAAGAGACCTGACACAGGCAGACCCTTCAGCAGGCTACGCCAAAGTCTAGGCATAAAGTAATGAGGACCTGCACCAAAGTGTTAGCAATGGTAACAAGGACATTGGTCCTTAAAAGGACAATATGGAATGGAACTGGTTCACCAAGGGGCCAAGATGGAGAAAGGAGAAGAATGTAGTTAGTACAGAGGCGGAAGTCCTGGGAAAGAACTAAGGGATTGGAAGATATGAACAAAGTACTGCCTTGAGGTTACCAGATAAGGAAAAAGATGGAATGACAAAAGAATGTGATTAGATAAAAGACAGGAACTGGAGAGAGAAAAAGAAGCATGCAAGAGATGCCAAAAAAGGTAAAATCAATAGGTCTTGGCAACCGATTGGATATGGGAGATAAAAGTGAGGAACAGAGAATAAGCCTAGGTTGTGAGCCTGGGGAATGAGGAGGCTGGAGTCACCCTTAACAGGAATAAGAAGTCAGAAGAAGAGAAGAAGGTATGAGGTGAAAAGATAATGCACTCAGTATTGGATGTGTTGAGTTTAGAGATCTACAAGACTCTAAAGTTGAGATTTTGATTAGATAGTTGGAGATATGAGACTGAAGGTCAGCAAAGAGCTGAAGTAGATTTAAGAATCTACAGAGAGATGATAATTAAATCCATGGTAGCTGATTGAAATCATCAAATAAAATAGTAAAGATGGAAAAGGACCCAGGAAAGTTGTGGGGGATATCCATGGATATCAAGCATGATCTGGATGAAGATCTACCAAAGAAGAATGAGAAGGAGCAATCAGATAGGTAGAAGGGGGACTAAGAGATAGTAGTGTCATGAAAACCCTGGGGGGGGGGGGGGAGAGAAGAGTATCAAGGAAAAGGTAATAAACAGTATCAAAAAACTATAGAGTGTTCAAGAACAATAAGGAGAAAAGACCATTAGACTTGGTTATTAAGAAATTGTCAGCAATGGGGAAACTAGGAATATTCTAACTCCTCCACCCCACCCAAGGGGAAGAGAGGCAATGAGTGGAAGTATAACCATTGTTAGAAAGGGTGACTCCATAGGCTGTGTCATCAGAAGTGAGTCAGAACTCAGTGGGAGCCAAAAGATGGAAGGAATAGGATTGGAAAAAATTTAAAATGGAAGCCTAGTTTATTGCCTTTCCAGAGACCACAGTAAAGGGTAGATAGCTTTAGAATGGCACATGGAGGTGGGAAGGTTGAGGGAAATGGGAATAACAGATCTGGGAGTAGGATACAGAGAACAGGATTTAACTGATAGGGGGTAGAGGTTATATGAGGTGGGGGAGAAATGCATCAATAATCACTGGAATGGAGAGAGAATGGATTGGAGGAATGAATTCAAGAAGCTTTATAAGACATGTTCAAAGGAGTTCATCCTCATGGTAGAATCCTCTTAAGGCTTTAGGCAGTTTAAGTGAAGGAATGGGTTCTTGGAGCAGAAGGAATGGTGTTATAATCAGTATCCTCAAGGCAGATGACCAAGCAGACTTGATAGACTAGCTTTTCTTCTCTTCCCAAGAAAGAAGGAGAGTTCAAAGGAATAGTGTTTCTTTTGCTCTGGGAGACTGGAGAATATGAAGGAGACTCAGTCTTCATGAATGACATTTTTCCCCCTTATCTCAAAGGTAATAAAAATGGTTCCTTAAATTTTACAATTCTAAGACTCTAACGTAGTAACTAAACCAATTATCATAAACTAGACAAGTGAAATAAAATTTAAAATATTGAATTCAAATGAAAACCCTTTGAATAAGCAAGCTTTTTGTAAAAGGCTCAAAAAAAAATTTTTTAAGCCAGTAAAAATATTCTGTTGGCTTCATCTTGAAAAAAAATAGCTTCACTATTTCTTAAACCTCAATCAAGCTTTCTAGTAGTAAGTGCAACTGCAGGTGGTCCATCCCATTTGTAAATAGGTCAGTACTTGCCTAAGCACCCTAACATAAGCATGAATGCCCAGTTGTGGAAGAAACACTGAAACCATGAATTCCAGCAATAAAAATGTGGCAGTGTTACTGTGCTTTCTCCCTACAAATTCAAAAATTCTTCTCTTAGAAGCATGAATTATCAAAAGTTTCCAATCCTTTTATAAGAAAACAATACTACAGCTGCAGTTTTAGAACTGAAAAAACTTAGGTGCTTCTCCCATACACCAAGCAGGGGGCAGAGCCAAGAACCCAGGAGCCACCATCTATGTTATCTCTGTTCTAGCTCAAAAACTACAGCATGTTTAACCTCCCTGCTTTCCTCACACTGGTTACCTCCACTCAGAAATGATACATTTCTTAATATTTACAGACAAAATCCTCTTGTTCATAACTATTTCCTTACTAACCTTCACCTAATACACCTAAAAATTGTATTCCTGAAAGGTCAGTAATTACCAGCTGAGTCAACTGGTTTCTTTTTCCAAGTGCTCTATTTCTGATAGAAATGTTTCTCTGAGAATATCTATATGATATCATGAGGCACACCACCAGTATTTTTAACATGATAAACCTCTTGTAATTCTTGTGCTTTCTGGCTAATTCATGGAGTCTCACAACTTTTAAAGACTTAAAAATGGAAGGTTTTAGGATGAGCCTTATTTCCTGCCTTTACTGGGCTGATACATGATATAATTCAGTAGGATTGACTGATTTAAGGGAAGAAGTTGCAGACAAAATGAAGGGATACAACAGACACCAGGAATGATAAATATGAAACAGAGTTGGGAGAGCATATAGTTAAGACTAACCAGAGTTAGCTAGAGTAAGGAGATAGACCCCATAGCCATGAGGAGGGAAAGAGAGAGTAAACCTCATAGTGGGTTTAGCTTAAAAAGAACTTAGCCTCCAAGAACTCTTTATATCTTGAAATGAAAATGAAAAATCTTGCAAAATGTTCATCACATAACTCAAAATTACTATTAAATTTCACTTAATTCTAACCTTTTATCTGTTATAATCAAGGCTCTCAAAAACCAGGAACAACTTCAACATTTTAAAGCCCATCCCCAAATACTTTTAAAAAATTATTTGGTTTTGTAAGAATCAGGGATGGATGTTCCTATAATTACTGAGCTTATTTTCCTCATCAATAAAAACTTAACAGTGCTAGCAGAGTTCCCAAATTGCTTCTTCAAAGCTATCCTTCTAATAAAAAAAGGTAATGTAGCCAGAGCACTAGCAAAGAATCTCAGGCAACCACAAACCAATAATAATAAAAAATAGTTTATTCTTCTTTTTAATTATATTTCATTTTTTTTAACAATTGACAAAAATCCATGTTCTCTCCCATCCATTCCCCACCCCCCACACCTCAGCAACTGATAGGAAGAAACCTTTCTAACAAACACTGTCAAGCATTGGTCATGTTCAAAAATTATGTCTCTTTCTGCATTCCAGATCCAATGGGAAGTTGAATAGCATATTTCAGGAAAGGCTAGTCTTAAAAATGAATAAGGTAGTAAAGGAAAGAAAAGAGAAAGACAGGTGAGGTGATGTTAAATCCCCCAAATTTTGATATTGAAAAACTGTGGCATAGTGAATAAAGAGCTAGATCTAAAGCTAAGAAGACTCGATTTCCAATCCTACTTTAGACATAAGCAGCATGACTTTGGACATATCACTTCCCCTGTCTGCCTCAGTTTCCTCATCTATTAAATGGAGATAATAGCTTTATCTCACAGAGTTGCCATGTGAATAAAATGAGATAATTTGTCTCTTGTTAGCATGCTGAAAATTATAAATGTTAGCTGTTATTATTGTGTATCTAGCAAGAAATGAGGAATGGTGAGGTTTCCACTTTGAGAAGTACAAAAAAGAGACTGGCATTTTCAGGGAACATGAGCAGCTCCCTAGAGGGTATGCTCACAACAACCCCAGGAATTATGCAGCACAGGGGTGATTACCCTTACTTTGCAGTCTCCTAAGTTCTTGCTTCTTAAACTATGGCTCATAAACTTATGATTTGTAACTGAATGTGGGGGTTGCAAAATTATGATTATCAACAAATGTTTGATTTGTATACCTATTTCAAGTGTCTATATATCTATATGTTCTGGTGAAAAGAGATCATGAGTTGAAAAAGTTTAAAAAGCCCTGTCCTAAGTGAAGGGACTAAGCCATAGTCACAGAGCTAGCAGGTGCTGGGAGATGGGATTCCAGCCCAGGCATCCAATACTTCTCTCACTATACTATCCTGGTGAAGGAGGAAGCTTAGAAGCAGAAAAGCCTCCGGGATGAAGAGATCGGAATCACACATATTTCTTACTGTTTGGACTTTCCAAAGACACACAGCGGTTGAAATGGTCTTTCTCCCTGTATTGCTAGTGGCAATAAAGACCTAAAACATGAATAACTCAATCATCTTCATTCTTTGTCTAACTATAATCCTAAACAGATTATCCTTCTCTAGCATTGCTGACAGTTAAGAGCTATTCCCACTCTTCTCATTTCCTACACTGTAAAATTTGGCAATTTTTTTGCCTTTGAACATTTGAGGATTATTTTGATATACATATTTCTCTAGTACTCATCACTAGGGAATCTGATAAGGAGTTAGATTAAAAACACACACACACACACAGAGGTGTTGATGAATTTCTATTGCTTTAAACTTCAGGACTAAGCCCCTGGGATTCCATATGATTGGCTCAAAACTATTCAGACAGACATGGAGAAATCTGTCAATTTTTTTTTTTCAACATTTTGTTGCTCAGAAATAGCCAGAACTCTGGGGGCCAATTATTCGACTGTCATGGACCCTGCCCTTGGAAAGCTCTCCCTAGAGTTTTAACCAAGATTTAAAAAAAAAAAATAATATATATATATAAACCCAGTGACATGTTGGCTGTAACACACTGGCTAAGTGCTTATGGCCAAACTTACTTTCTGAGTTATATGTAATAATTGTCATAAGCTCAAGAGAATGCTGGAGTTAATACTGGGATAGGTTATTTAAAAAAACAAACAAACAAACAAAAAAACCATACTTTCAAACATTTCTTTGGGGCTCTCAGTTTAGTTTTTGAATGCCTTGGAATATGAACAGGTAGTATGAATGAGAAGGCTCTAGAACTTCCATCGGCTCCCAAATAACCAAACACTCAAGCATATATATGACAACCCTCAGAAATTGATTTTTAAATTGCTGTCTCTGAGCCACCCACTCTCAGTGTCTCTCCCTACTGCTAAAATGAAAGCCACTGCTTTCTAAGCCATTAGAACTTTCAGGCTTCTGGGGCAGTAAGGAATAGGGAAATAGGAGAAGCTGGAGGGTCAGAGGTAGGAGACACAGATAAAGCACATCTTGCAATGTCTGAACAAGTCAGAACCAGAATTAGAATCTATCATAACATTATCAAGATGTGCTTCTGTCAGTGAGGAAAAAGGAGCACTCTAATGTTTCCTGGAGGGCAAACTTGAGTCCCTTCTCTTGTTTTATCTGCTTCCAGCCTCATCCTCTCTACCTTCTCCCTCACTGATTTCCATCCTTTCTAGCAGCTTATTTCACTTCTTTCATTCTCCAGGATCATTATTTTCCTGCAAGCATGGATCCTAGCCATATACTGGAGGGTGGGTTGTGTGAAGGGAAGGTGCTTTTTGAATCAGAAGCCTTGAGTTCATGTCTATGATCTTGGACAAGTCACTTAATAGGTGTGAGCCTCTGTGTCCTTATTTATATATTAAAGGCATTAGCTAATCTCTCAAGTCCTGGCCAAATTGGTTCCTAAAACAATCCCTCTTGGTAGCAACCCAAAGATGCTAAAAGATTTATGAAAATGCCCATTATCCCTCCCTCACTCCTTTCTTTCCCACTATTAATAAAACCAGAAATGACAATGTATGCATTGGATTGTTTCATGATGCTAGCTAGCCCTGGGGTTCCAGAGCCAGACACTTTGAGTGTCACAATGAAGGTATCTTTGAATGTCCAAAACCAACAGTTCCCTCTTTAAGACCTGTCTACTCCCCCTCTAGTCTGTTTCTAGTTCAGTTTCCCTCAATCCATCCTTCTCTCCACTCTCTTCACCTAGCCAATCTTCTTCCCTGACTACTTCAATCCTATCCATCTTCTTGGAAGCAAATTACATTCCTCTCAGATACAAACTCTTTCTACAAGTCAGCAAGGATTTATCAAGAACCTACTATGTGCTAGACATTGTGCTAAGTGAAGGGGATACAAAAAAAGGCAAAAATAGTCCCTCCCCCTGCTCACAGTCAGAATTCTAGGGCCTGATACTGGGACATGTAAACAAGGACATCATCTTTCTTCACGGGACAGGGCTGGTGTGGTACAAAGAGTGCTACACACAAAAGAGCCAACTTCCCCTCTTTGTCTCATACTAAGCCTGAATAAAATAAGGCCAGCACAAAATTCTGAATTATTTTTCAAGAGTCTGTAAATTATTGTGATCCCTTTGTCTCAGTGACTAAAAGAGGTGAGAGGCCTGGCCTTCATCACAAAGGTCTGGGTAGAAGTCTCATCTCTGAGAGTTGACCCAAATTAATCTTTCTAGTCCTCAGTTTTCTCATCTATCAAATGATGGAGTCAAGAGTAAATTCCAAAGTTCTTTCAGCTCTTACCTTTTATGCATTAAAATTAAATCAAAATAAATAAGCCATAAGATTCCAGCTGGATGTTGCTTTTTCTAAAGAGGAAGAAAATAGTGAAATGGACTTTGAATCAGAGGACAGAGGATTGAAGCAGTGTGCTGGTGCCAGCCATAAATTATGGTAACAAGTGGTCATTAAGTCCCTGCTTGAAGACTTCCAGTGAGGGAGAAACCACCACCTTCGAGGCAGCTCATGCAGCTGTGGGAGAACTCTTAAGTTCCACTGATTGTTCTGAGTTCTAGTCCCTGGGTCAGACAGAATAAGCCCACCATGGGGCATTCCAAACTTGAAGATAGACATCAAGATGCATGAATCTCTACATGCCAGTTGCTTCAAATGATTCCCGGAGAACCTGAATTCAAGGTCTCCATCCTCCAGAGTGCCTTCTTTTGGGCACTTGCACACTCATCACTATCTTCAGTACTGAGCTGCCCAGAACCAAATATAATATTCTAGGTGTTGCCTGACCAGGTCAGAATAAATTGGGATGATGACTGCTTATCCCTGGAAGTCATACTTCCCTTCACCCAAAGTGCATGAACTTTTTGGCTGCCACATCACTGGTGACTCATATTGAGCTTGCAAGTCACAAAAACCCCAGGTCTTCTTCACACAAACTCTATCTTGCACATATAAATTTAATCTTTTTAACCCAAATATAAAACTTCACATTTATCCCTACTAAATTTCACCTAGATCAATTCAGCCCAATGCTCCAGCTTCTCAAGACCTTTGGATCTTAATAGTGGATTAATAACTCACTCCTCCCAATTTTGGAATGTTCAACAGCACAGATCAAACGTGACTGAGGCACTGTACAGGAGAACTCTAAAACTGTAATAAAAGCCAGGAAGGACTACTCACTGAGGACTATTCAACAATTTCAAATCTTGTCTTTAAAGGACATAATCAAGCTCATTGGTTTATAGTTTGCAGACTGTTTTTTCCTGGGCATTTCCCCTTCTTCAATCCTATGGTGCCATTCCCTTTCTCTGATATCTTTCTTATTAAATATGCTGCCACCTTCTGTTGCCTAGATTTTCACCAGTACCTCACTCCTCAACAAAAGAGCCCTGGATCTGGAGCCAAGAAGGGCTTAGGCCAAATCCAGCAACAGATATTGACTAGCTTTATGACCCTGGCCATACAGGGCCAGACATGTATGACCTCTTTCTGCCTCAGTTTCTTTCTTGGTAAATAAAGGATAATAACAGAGCCAGGGTATTGTAAGGACCAAATAAGATATTATCTTATGGTGTTTATGACAAACATTTTTTTTTTTTTAGAAAAGAAAAAGAATTTTTAAATCAGCAAAACCAATCAATCCAGTAAACTCTTTCCCCACTTTCAAAGATCCCAGATGATGACTGAGTAGCCATATTTGCTAGCTCTTTCACTTTCGAGGCTATATAGATCAAGTGGGTCAGATAACCTAACTTCACCAAAGCACCTAGTTAGGTACTCTCTTAATTCTGAGTTCAAATCCCAGTTTTGCCCACTGGCAAGCCTGGGCAAGTCATAACTTCTCTGGGCTTGAATTTTCTCATCTATAAAATCAGAAAGTTGGACACAATGACTTCTAAGGTCCCATACAATTCTGTATTTGTGATTCAACAGGGCTGTGAATCTTGGAAGAATTAAAATTACAAACAACCCAAAGATAAATGAAAAGATGCATGGCTGGTATTGACAAAGTAAATATGTAGGTGTGTATGTATGTGTGTAGATGCATGTATATGTGTATACGACAGCAAACGAAAAGGAGCTAGATGAGAAGTTATGGAATAACCAATCTATAAGTGGACAAAATGTCCTCTTTGACTGAAAGGATCACGAAGCCCTCACATACTCAGCATAGAGATCCATAGAAAGAAATTAGTCTTGGAGTCTGCTTTTAGGCCATCACAACTATTCTGCACCTCAGTCTCCCTACCTGTAAAATGAAAGGTTTTAGCCAAATTAGTTCTAAGGTCCTGAAGAGCCCTAAATTCAATAATCCTATAAACTTCAATAATGTGGCTCCAGCCACATTTCTGTGAGAACAAAATCAATCTTCAGGGATGTCAATACACAAGTTACATCAAAAACATACTTACATCTTATTAATCTCATTAAATTACATGCTTGTTGTCCTGATTTTGACTTAAATCATAAATAAGAGGGAAATGCAGTGAAAGTTAGTTTTCTCTAGCTCAGCCACTCTCCTTAAGGGCCAGAGAAGAGCGAAAATTGAGCACGATCCTTCACATTCACTGTAAACCAATCTACCAAGTTAAAGAGAGTGACAATTTTATCTCTGAATTTAAATGCCCTTAACATTATTTTAATACTTTTCTCAATGTACTTAGCAGCTTGGTTTTCTCCTCATTATCCAAGATGATGCCTTTGAAAAGCAGGTTATTGGAGATCCAGGAAACCATATATCCCAATTCAATTTCCTTCCCCCAAATCAAAGTGCTTACTCTCTTGAAGAGTTGAGAGAGGCCAAGAGGTCCCCGCCTTCCCCCAGGGTGCTGCTGGTACAGGCAGTGCTCTAGAAGCATAATGTAAATACTCAGCGTGAAGCACCAGGGCATACCAATTTGTTTTTCAATCTATTTTATTTCAGTTCAAAGCATCATTGCAGACAGAGAGCCTGAGAAAACAAGCCACATTCTGGTTATACACAACCCTCCTCAATCTCCAAAAGCAGCAGAGGATTGCCAAGGTACAGCTTGTTTTCCTGGGTTGTCCCTTTGCAATGTCGCTTTGAACTGAAATAAAATAGATTGAAAAACCCATTGGCTGCTCTGGCTCTTCCTCCGGGGCTTCCATCATCCTGCCAAGTAAGGGTCATCACCTACTCTCTGGCTCAAACCCAGTCGACCCAAATCACCAAGACACACTGTACTGATGTGAATGTGAAGGGCCCACCCAAACCCAAAATAGCAAAGAAATTCAAGGCTTGCTTTTACTTTGTGTTAACAGACCACTTTGTGTTCAGTTTCTTGCTCCATTTGCTAGGTTGGATTATAGCTTCTGACGACATTTGCAAGATGGTTTCTGCATACAGTTTCAAGTCAAAACTTTAAATTTCTCTTTTTTCCTTAGTACTCTCTTGATCTATTACCACCTCAGCATAATTTTTCACAGTGGCTTAAAAAAAGGAAAAAGAAAAAGAAAAAGAAAAAAACAAACCCAACCAAGCATCCCATTTTGGACAGTTCAAAAAACCTGTTACTTCTCTGCCTACATACAATTACAGAAGCATAAATTTGGAGTTATGAAGGGCCTTAGAGGTTATAGAGGGAAGGCAGTTTGGTACAGGGAAAAGGCAATTGATTCTGCTGAGGAATTGGGTTGAAATTCCTCCTTTGATATTTACTACCTATGTGACTTTGGAGAGTCATTTAACTACCTTGTGCCTCAGTTTCTTGATCTGTAAAATGAAATGGATGGATCGAGGAAGGGGAAGGAGGGGGAGAGAGAGAGAGAGAGAGAGAGAGAGAGAGAGAGAGAGAAGTAGACAGACAGACAGAAAAACAGAGACAGAGAAAAGTAAAAGAGCTAGAAACCAAACTTTCACCTTTTGAGCCCCCATCTACCACTTTATAATAAATTATGCTTCTTCTGAAATTTATCTTTAAATTATATCTATTGCAAAAAGAGGGAACTTCCCTCAAGATAAGGAAACCCCCTCTATTAATGTAGGCCAGCATCTACTCTGCAATTGATTTATAGTCTTAGAATGCTGCTTAGAACATGGAGAACTTGATTGCCTTGCTCAGGATGTTTTAGAGACAGAATTTGAACCCTTATCACCTTGATTTTGAGGCGAGATCTCTATCCAGTATGGTACTGCCTCTGCTACCATTTTCCTAGCTAGCATTTACAGAGTACTTTAAGGTTTGCAAAGTACTTTAAAAATATTCTCTCATTTGATCCTAAGCACAATCCTCATTTAGCACAAGTCTAAAATAAATCATGTCCCTAACTGCCCAAGAAGAAACCATTTCAAGCATAAATTCTTGAATTTGGCATTCAATGGCCTTCATTACCTGGCAAACCTAACCTGCACAGTTAGCTCTCATTATTGGGTACACATACTCTAGTAGCCAAACAGAGCTGCTCTATTCTTGCCTCTCCATTCCCATTTCAGTGCCTTTGCTCCTATCATGCCTCATTCCCTCAACAGCATCCCACAGATGTTTGTCTGAACTGCCTCTTCAAAGAGTGGAAGGAATTTACAAACCAGAGTCTCCAGAGGAGACAGACCAGGATGGTAAAGTGCCTAATACCCATGGCTCCATGAGGACCAGCTGAAAGGACTGGGGTTTCTGACCTGGAGAAGAGAAACCTCAAGAGACAGGGTTGCTGTCTTTATACATCTGAAGGATCGTCATGTGGAAGAGAGGTCAAATTTGTCCTCCTTGGGCCCAGGGAATCGCGTCAGAGGCAGATTTAGGCTGAATCTAAGGAAGAACCTAAAAGTACAGAATTGCTAAAATAACGAGAGAGATGGTGTGGCCTCAAAGCTACAAGAGCCAGCTTCAGGGTCTTCTGACACATGACTGGCTAACCCCAGGCAAATCCCTGATCCTTTCTCTGCCCCGAAGGCACTCTCTGAGACTCTACCACAAAGCAAAAAGTGAGCCCAGAATGTCCTTGTTATTTTAGCTTTAGGTGAGCCCTTATATTTAAATCAGTCTCGCTTTAGTTAGTAATTTTACAATGCTGATATGCCTGGTGTAGAGGGTTTCTTTACAAGGAGTCTCCCTATGCCAGTAAACCTTAGGCCTGATCCTCTCCTCCAAGTACAACCTCCAAAGGTGGAATGAACAGACTGTACCATGGTTGCCCCTTACTGAGAGAGGCCAAACTTTCAGCAGAAGCAAGAAGACCTTTGGCCAGGAATAAAAATAATCCGGAACTTGGCAAATGCCATGTAAAATAAGGATTTCCATATATAAAGTAGCACAAAAAAAGATTATACATGAAATTATGTTTCTGTCCTCTCTCTTATCTATAGCTTGTTTTTCCATGATAGCATATAACAAATTTAACATGTAACTTTCAGAGCTGTCCTACTTGTCTGTGTTCCTTCTGGTCTCTTCTGCAAATTTCCTTAAAATGCTTCCAATACCCTCTTTTCTTTCTGTTCTTTTCCTTTTTTTGCCAAGGCATTTGAAATGGGAATTCTTGTCAGCTTGATGATCTCTAAAGTACCTTCAAACACAGAAATTCTGTGTAACCCTTAGGAGACCCAAGTTCTTAAGTTCTGAAGTTTTATTAGTTATACAGCTATGAGCTAAGTCAATATGGTATAATATAAAGTTTGAAATCAGATGACCTCTTAATGACAGGATCATAGCTAAGTCATTTACTCTCTCTGGGCATCAATTTGTAAGATGGGGTTAGATATTCCTAAGACTTCATTTCTTCATTTGTTAAATGAAGATAATATTTTGGTTACCTAGTTCACTGAGGTCTAACGTTAAGTACTTTGCAAACTTCATCCAACCATTCTATAAAGCAATCTGACCCAGATCTCACTTCAAAGCTTAAAAGTCGAGGTCAAAGGTTAAAAAGTTGTTACCAACACTAAAATACTTATAGCAACACTTTGTAAAGCTAAGAGAATGAAACAAAATGAATACCCATCAAAATGAAAGGCAAAATAAATTGTGGTGAATTAATATAGAGAAATATTACTGTATTGTAATGAACATATAAATATGAAGACTTCAGAGAAGCAAAGACCGACATGAACTAATAAAAAAGTGACTGGACACTAGAACATTGTGCACCAAACAACACTATAAATTGAAAGGAAACAATTAAAACTGAACTGTGTGTAATTATAATGATCATTCCTGTCCTCAAAGAAGAGCTATAGAATACACTTCTCTCCCTTCTGAGATGAAGTACTCTACATAAGGAAAGGGGAGAGGGAGAAGGGTGGGTCTGTGAAGGGAAGAACACTGCATAAGTCTAAAATTGGAAGTTATCTCAAGAGACCATGTAGTCCAACCCCTTCATCTGACATATGAGGAACCTCTAGGGGTTACATGATTTGCCCAAAGTCCTATTAGAAGTATTAGAAGTTGATGTAAAGCTGGGTACTCTGCTTTCTCTCCTACATGGTCTGCAATGGGTAAGGTATTGATTTTGCTGAATGTTTTTCCTTTACTTTTTACTCACTATTATGAAGAAAGGTATAGGAGAGAGAGATTGGAAAATGGGATGGAAACAAGGAGCCAATCTGTGATTTTCTTGGTATTGAAACTCTCTGTACCAATACAACTGAGCACCTTCACTGGAGTTTAGAGGTTCCTAGAGCAGAGACATTGGGTGTCTTTCTGGTTTAAGGTCAACTCTCTAATACAGCCTGTCTCTTACTAAATGCTACCAAAAGATAGCAATACTTTCTAGAAATTGACTCCACAAACATTAAGCACCTAGTTTGTATAGGATACTGCGCAAATATGATAAAGGCTCAACTTCGTTTCTTAATCTCAAGGTCAAAGATCTTTCCTCAAGTTTTCCATAACATTTTACCAGATCTCTTTCTTGTAATTATCTTGTATTACAGCTACTTATGTCCCCATCATTTCTACCCATGAGACGATGAGCTCTGTTTTTATCACCATTTCCAAGCGCATAGCCTTGTGAACTGAAACTTAGAGGGTTAATTGGTTAAAATCTTGAAAAATGCTTTAACTAGAGAGTTCTATAATCAGTTTAGAAGAAAATTAAATTATCTTTGCCTGAGTTTCTCTCTAAAATGGGGGTGTCAATAATATTACTTTAAAAGAAATGGGGTAGGGGCGGAGCCAAGGTGGCGGAGTGAAAAGGTGACTCTCTGCGTCCTCCTCCATCTTCTCTCAAATCAACAATAAAATAAGCCTCTGAACTGATCTTCAAGTCAACGAATCCAGAAATATTTGGATACTGCTTGCAGGTATCTCTGAAAAACTTCACATCAGGTTTGTCTAACTCGGACAGAGGAATAAACAGAGGACTCCGGTGTCAGAGAACGCTGGTGCAGGTCGGAAGTGAGGGTGGGACTCAGCTCAGCTCAGCTCATTGTGGCAGAAACTCCAAACTCCAAACACCTGGAGTTTATCTGAGGCACTCGGGACACTCTGCCCTGATTGGGGGCAGGTGTTCTGGCAGACTTGCCTTGTTTAAGGAGTAATTCGGACTTAGTCCTAGCCCCCACAGGTCCAGCACCTTAAGTTAATTCGCCGAAGTGCCCCAGGGCAAAGATCTTCAGCTGCCTTTTCTGCCGCCGTTTTTTTTTTTCCTTACCTTAAAGAGATATCCACACTGTCTAAAAAAAAAATGAAGAAGCAAAAGAGAGCTCTCACCATAGACAGCTTTTATCAAAAGAAAGAAGTGATGACCCCAGATCCTGAGGTTCCTTTAGACAAAACTCCAAAGGAAGTTATTAAGGACCATCACTGGTCCCCTTTTCAAAAGGCCTTTCTGGAAGATTGCTTAAAGAACCTAATAAAAGAGCTGGGGGATAAATGGGAAAATAAATTGAAATCAGTGCAAGAAGGATATGATGCCCTGCAAAAGAGATATGAAAAAGACACCAATTTATTGAAAAATAAAATTAGTGAAGTGGAAAAAGAGTGCAATGAACAAAAAAATTCAATTGGCCAGTTACAAAAGGAACTTAAAAAGGTAACTGAAGAAAACAACACTTTAAAAATAAGAATTGAACAAATGCAAGTGAATGACTCAATAAGACTTCAAGAATCAGTCAAACAAAAACAAAAAAATGAAAAATTAGAAGAAAATATGAAATATCTCCTAGGAAAAACAACTGACTTGGAAAATAGATCTAGGAGAGACAATCTAAGGATTATTGGGCTTCCTGAAAGCCATGATGAAAAAAAGAATCTAAACACTATCTTCCAGGAAATCCTGAAAGAAAACTGCCCTGAGATTGTAGAATCAAAGGGCAAAATCAACATCGAAAGAATTCACCGATAA
>JAJPUD010001944.1:280771-306103 GCA_023553655.1 Myrmecobius fasciatus | reverse complement strand
ACCCAGAGAGAAGACTGTGGAGACTGAATGTGAATCGTATCACAGTATTTTCACTTTTTTTTTAGTTTTTTTGCTTTGTTTTCTTATTTTTTCCCTCTTTGATCTGATTTTTCTTGTGCAATATGTTAATTGTGGAAATATGTGTAGAAGAATTACATGGTTAACATATATTGGATTACTTGCTGTCTAGAAGAGGAGATGAAGGAAGAAAAAAATCTGGAAAAACAAGGTTTTATAATAGTGAATGTTGAAAACTATCTTGCAGATATTTTGAAAATAAAAAGCTATTATTTTTTTTTAAAGAAAACTATCTTTGTATGTATTTGGAAAAATAATTTTTTTTTTTTCCTTTAAAGATTGCCATCCCTGCGTCAGGATTGGAAGGATCCTTCAGACAAGGCATGGCACTAAAACTATATTATAAAGTAGCAGTCATCAAAACCATTTGGTACTGGCTAAGAAATAGAGTAGTCAACAGTGGAATAAGTTAAATTCATAAGACACAATAGTCAATGATAATAGTAATCTAGTGTTTGATAAATCCAAAGACAGACATGGCCAAGCTACAATGGACTTTAAAGAATATGACATTCCCTAGAGAGCACAAAAAAAAAATTTTTTTTTAAACCTTTCTTTGTATCCGAAGGGCTACATATCAAATGTGTAATAAATGTTTACTGACTAACCATCTCCCTCTTCTTTTTTTTTTTTTTTTTTTTCCCTCTTCTTACAAAGGAAGAAAGTGAGGTCCAGGCAGGCAGGAAAAGTGGAAAGAGTCCTAGATTTACTTGTCAGGAGCCACCATAATTTGCATTCCCACAGCTGATACTTCAAGATATGTTACCTTGGGCAAATCACTTCCCTTTAAGTCTTAAATTTCCTTTTCCTTAGAAGAAGGGATAATTACCATTGCCAGAGCAGGAGATGTCATATTTGAAGCTTTTGTGAACTTCAGAGCTGTGCTATGTAAATAATAATAGCTGGTATTTTTACATGCTTTATCTTTGGCAGTTACCTAGGTCCTAGGAGCTCTCACCTGAACCTCAAAACCTTCATCTCCCCAGGTAGGTTCTACATGAATTAGTCTCTTTTACAGATGAGTTAACAAAGCCTCCACAAAGGGAAGTGATGTAGATTTCTCTTTCCCAGGTTCAGGAAACTAGATGGAATTTGGACTTCCATCCCTCCTCGGTTCCTTAGGCTTGGTCACCACAATCTCAACTGCCTCCACACTTAGTTCCTTCGGCTTTTTTCTCCCAGGATCTCCATGGTGAGAGGAGGCCATTCCTCACTCCCAGGCTGGAGTAGCTCCGGCCCTCCTCTCCCCACTTTTCCCCCTCCCTTCCGGTAGAATCCAGACTCTCGGAGCACAGGCACTTGCTTGCACGGTCTCCAGCACCTAGCAGTGCTTAGCACAGGAGGCTACTCTTGGTGATTTGCCTCAGTCCCCGTGGATCTCTAAGCCCCTCGAGGCTTACCAAGGGCTTCCACTCTGTCCCCTCCCCGTCATCCCCGATCCCTTGGGCAGGGCCGGGGAATGAGGTCCTGACACGGGCTGGTCAGTATCTGGGTTCTTTACTCCAGTTCCCCGCCTTCCGCACCGGCCCTCCTCCATCCCTGCACTCTCCCACCCCTCGGGTCTCAAGATCTCTGCAATGAGCCTGGGATTTGGGAGTTGGAGGAACTGGGTGGGAATTCCGATTCAGCCACGTGTTTATCTTAACTGAACCCTAACGTCTTTCTAGGTGTGTGTGTGTGTGTGTAAAAGGAAGGCGTATGCCCTCATGTTCCATAGCCTGCGACCTTCAAGAGCCTCTTGGGCAATTGCCTCAGTTTCCTCGACTGTAAAATGGGCATGTTAGTAACAGGACGTGCCTCCCTAGGTAATTTTGGGGACCAAATGAGAGTATTCGTAAAGTGCTAAATAAATGTTTGTCCCCTCTCCTACCCCATCCAGAGGGAGGGGCATAGAGAGGTTAAGGGCTGGCCCCGGGAAGCACAGCAGAGGGTCCGAGGCCGGGCTTTCCTAAGTGCCGTAGGGGTACTTTGGCTGGGGCCCGGGCCCGGGCCCGGGCCCGGGCCGGAGGGTGGCTGTCCATCTCGGAGGTCCAAGTCCAGGCTCAGGCCCAGGCCTGGGTCCAGGCCACCCGCCAGCGAGGCCTCTAGAGGCTGGGCCCCAAAGCCCGGATCTGTTTAGGGGCCCCAGCCCACTAGG
The DNA here is from genome assembly GCA_023553655.1 of Myrmecobius fasciatus. NCBI lineage: Eukaryota > Metazoa > Chordata > Mammalia > Dasyuromorphia > Myrmecobiidae > Myrmecobius > Myrmecobius fasciatus. Next base: position 303,888 of record JAJPUD010001944.1, on the reverse strand, counting down.
GTGGTCCCAGCGGCCGAGACCCAGCCCCGCGTCTCTATGGTTACCTGCTCGGCGCCGCCGATTCAAACTGTCTGTTCTTTATTGACAGCGGCTTGGAGGACACGCGAACACTCGGGCTCCAGGAGGTGATGGGGATGGTGGCGGCGGCGCAGGGAACAATAAAGCTTTCTCCATTCAACAGCGCCCGAGCCGCCAGAGCGACGCCATCTTGAGGCTCGCGAGGGGACGCTAGGCTCGGAGAGGGAGGCGGGGGCGGAGCGGGAGTCGGCGATTTCCAGCGTCACGTGCCGGGGGAGCGGCACCGAGAGGCGGGGGAGGGCCGTGTGGAGGAGGGCAGAGTGAAGGGTGGCGGGGCTTTGACGCTCTTTTAAAAGTCCCCAGCCCCACCCCCTGCAAGCTTTGTGCCCACTTATAGAAAGGACCTGGCGGGGAAAGGGGGAAGATCGGGCCAGGACGGGGTGCGAACAAAAGGCAGTTTAACTTAAACGTCCTCTCTGAGCCTACGGGACACCCGGAATTGTAAGGGTCATCCAGGTCTGTAAGCAATAGAACGCTCCATTGGTGAAAGGGCTCGGTCTTCAGTCTCATGTGATTGGCTGAGCGATTAATTTGTATCCAATCTCCGTTGAGCAGAGACATTCGGATCCCCGCCCCCAGGTTCCCCAGCGTCTGCAGTCAAAATACAGGCAAGCGCGCGGATCTTTAAAATGGCCCCAAGTTTCGCATCATTGCGCATGCTCTGACGGATCCTAGGCTTGTCAGATTTCCTGCTGCCTGTCTCAACTAGTCTTGCCATCTGTCAGTCAGTCAGTCACTGGCCCTCGAATCTAGTTACTATGAGACTTGAGCTCCTGCTGTATGCATGGATGTCCCTGTCAGCCCAACCTTGTCACTTGTCACCCAGAAAGTCCCTGTGACATATGTCGGGCACAGTATTTAGTGAGCTCCTGCTGTGTGCACAGCTGTCACCTTCACCCCATTCCTATAACCTGTCACTTGTCACCTACTCAGTCACTATGACTTATTCAGTATGTTATTTTAGTTAGCCACACTATTAATAGATGGTATTGTGTGTACAGCTGTCCCTGTCAGTCACCCCATTACTGCCACTTGTCATTTGTCACCCAGTTACCCAAATCCAGCACAGTGTTCAACAATCTCCTACTGTGTGCCCAACTATCCCTGCCACCCCTTTCCTATCATCTGTCACTTATCACCTGCTCAGTTACTGCGGCATAAATAAAGTACAATATTTAGGGAAGAGGAAGGAATAAGCATGTGTAATAGTATTCACCATGTGCCAAGCACTGTGCTACACTTTTACAAATATTAGTTCGTTTGACTCTCACAACAACCCTGGAAGGTAGGTGCTATTAATATCCTATTTTATAATTGAAGAAATTGAGGCAAACAAGAGTTTAAGTGACTTTCCCAAAGTCACAGAGCTTCAAAGTGTCTGAGGCTGATTCTGAACTCTGGTCTTCCTGCAATGTTCTACCTACTGAATCATCTAGTCACTCTCAGGACAATATTTTCTGAACTCCTCCACAGCTATTCCAATCCATCTGTGACTGATCATACACTTGATCACTGTTACACAAAAACTGTGTTCATGGCTTTCCCAGTTCATCCTAATCATGTGTTGTCCTGCTCAGTCACTATCACATAAACTTAGTACATTATTTACAAAGTTTCTATTAGGCACATGATTGTATCATCCACCATCAATTACCAAGTTACTGATCTCCTACAGTGTATGCCCTGCTCCATTACTATTATACACTGCCAGTTTTCTTCCTCATAGAAAGTCCTAATGTACTATGGCCTGTCACACTCTGTTCTAGTCACCACTCATACAGTTACTGTCAACCCACTTGTCAACTCTTGCATTGGCACACAAGCTTCGTGACAGCATTGTTTGGGTTCCTGTTGTGTAGACAGTTACCTACTTGGCTGATTTCATTGACTCATGGCTACTGTTACAGCCACATTCATTGTATCAAATTCAGATGAATCCCTGTTGTGTGCATGGCCCTCATTCGCATTCAGATTAAAAGACGCAAGATTAGTGAGGAGAAGTGGAAAACAGAGAAAGAAAGGAAAGAAGGAAACAAAGGAGGAAAAAAGGAAACAAAGAAAGAAAGGAAGGAAGAAAGAAAAAGAGAAAGGAAGAAAAAGAAAGGGAGGGAGGGAGGAAAGCAAGGAAGGAAGGAAAGGAAGGAAGGAAAGGAAAGCAAATAAAAGAGAGACAGGGAGGGAGGGAAGAAAGAGAGAGGGAAAGAAAGAAAAGGGAAGGAAAGGAAAGAAAAAGAAAAACAGAAAAAGAAAGGAAGGAAGAGAGGGGGGAGAGAGAGATAAAGAAAAAGAAAGGAAGGAAGGAAGAAAAAGAAAGAAAGGGAGGGAGGAAGGAAAGATGGAAGGAAAGGAGGGAGGGAGGAAAGCAAGGAGGGAAGGAAAGGAAGGAAGGAAAGGAAAACAAATGAAAGAAAGAGAGACAGGGAGGGAAGAAAGAGGGAGGGAAAGAAAGAAAAGGGAAGGAAAAGAAAGAAAAAGAAAGAAACAAAAAAAGAAAGAAAGGAAAAAAGAAAAAGAAAGAAAGAAGAAAGGAAGGAAGAGAGAAGGGGGAGAGAGAGAGAGAAAGAAAAAGAAAGGAAGGAAGGAAAGAAGGAAAGCAAAGGAAAGAAATCGAGGTTAGGGCCAAAAAGAATTTGACCATTCCAATTGAGAGGATGAAAAGAGCCTGGTCTGGGACACAAAAATTCTAATCAGAAAATGAGGTTGAAAAAAGAAGATAATGACTGAAAACATTATGGATTGAGACACCCAAGAGATAAACCCAGAAGAAGAGAGTAATTCTGCAGTTACTACAAGCAGACCCTAAGGGGAAAACAAAAAAAACAAAACAAAACAACAATTAAAAAAAAAATTACAACCGTGGCTTGACCACAAGGAATAGAAGAATACCTGGAAGGAATGAAGCAAGAGTTAAACATGTAAATGAAATAAAAATGATATAAGAAAACACAGAAAGAAAAAATAACCTGGAATAGGAAGTAAAAAAATCTTACATATAATAGACTCACTGAAATTAGAATAGGTCAAATTTATGGAAGTGGAACCAAGGTGGAAAAATAGCAAGAAGTCTTATACTTGAGTTTCTCTCTACAAAATTCCTTCAAATAGAAATAGAAAACTAGACAAAATCTTGATGGGGAAATCCAGAAAAAGTCATAGCGAGTCATTTGTCCAATTCAGTCTGGCACAGAGAAACAACGAGACTTATGGACACTAGGCAGGGGTTCAGGCTCATGTGGAGAACACACTGCATAGAGAGTATTCTAGTATCCAAATGATGCAAAGCATCAGGGAAAGAGGAGGTCCCAGAACTATCTTGGGGTACTCAGACCCATAACAAGGCACCTGGAGGGAGAGAAGTGCTAACTAGAACTTGTATCATTCACTCCCATGTTCTGAGGAGACTGGGAAGGGGACCTTTATTGGGGCTAACATTCCATATAGGGAGTCGCTAAATTGTAAAACTGAGAAGAAAGTTCAGAAGCCAATAGTAGCAGTGTGATTCAGTCCAGAGGAGCGCAGTAGAGCCCCAGTTCTAGCAAGTAGCCTGGACTGCACCAGAATAAGGAGAACAAGAATCCCTTACCAAAGGGGAGTCTACAATTTGCCAAATTAACAGAGCTTTCCAGCTGAAAGGGTTTGAGTCAGTAAGGTGCCCAATCTATCAATTCTAATACTAGGTTTTAGATTATGTGTGAAATACCTTTTAATGCTATGGGATGCTATAGGAAGTCCATTCCAGTTGAGTGAGATTTTTGTTACACCCTCTCTAGGTCCTATATAAAAGCATCAAGCTAGTTAAAATGTGGGATAAAGATGCCAGTAAGTAGGAAATGAGTTGGAGGACATTCCAACTGAAAAGTAATCTCTTGTGGAAGGACACAGAAGGTGGAGAGAAAAGCAAATTGATTTTACCTTGGTCTCCTTGTCCATTCCTTACCCCAATTCTAGTCTCCATTTTATCCAAAGGAGGACCCTGTAAGTGTTGAGGATTCAAGTGGATATTGAATTTTCCATCTCTCCATCTGTGTTCTGGTAGATCAGCTGATGCCAGTATTTGCATTGGGAGACATGGACATGGAAGAGTCATGGGTTCATGAGAGCCCAGGAAAGAAAGTATACCATGCCCAAAGGGAACTTTCTAAGGAGAAAAGGACTTAACAGCAACCAAAAGTTGTGAGTTACCCATTTCCACCATGTGTTTTCTCTAAACTGAAGTCCATTTTCTCCTGGACACTGGATATATTTGTAGGACATTGTCACAGACCATTGGAGGATGAAAGGGGATGTTTTATATTGTGTTCTTATAGCACCTTATTAAATATCCATTTCTAAAGCTGCTCAAAGCTGGCTGACTAATTGATAATCACCTTTTATATCTTGGAAGAAAACACACCAATGGAGATTGAGTCAATGGCATTAGAAGATCACCCCTAACTCCTCAGAGATAGGCGCAGAACCTATATGGGAAAGCTAATCTTGTACTGGGATCCAAGACTTATCAGTGAGAGTGAAAGGTAGGATAAGGGCCCTTAGAAATATATGCCTTTCATATAAAATAAAGGCGTTTGGCTAAATATACTATAAGCTCTTTCTAGCTCTGGATCTATTATTTATATCTTATAAGTATGTTTATTATAAAGGTTCAAGAGGGATCCAAGGGTCATTACTAACTTGAAGAATCAGGAAAGGCTTAGGGAGGGTAATCTTGGAGTTAAGCTTTGAAGAATAGCTGTAAATTCATTGCGTAAATGGGGAAAGAGTATCAGCATTGAAAGCATAGAGAATGGCATGAGCAAAAGTACAGGCAGGAGAACTCAGTGCAAGCCACATGAAATCATCAATTCAGTCATATACAAACAAACACCCACAGAAATAGTTCTCCCATTCTTAAGATCAGCAGGAGTATACTTGTCTAGGCTCCAGTCATATCATGATAAAGGTAACAAAGGGTGAGAGTGGGCATCAAGGAAACTAAAATTATGTTAATGAGCATGGGTATATCTGATGGGGAGGCAAGGGTCTAATGCAACAATGAAAGTCACTGATCTGTGTCTAAATTCTAATGATAGATGAGGGAAAATGATGTAAATTGAGTTCAAATACAAAACTAATTATTAACTGACTTGTTAATTGTGGAAATTCAAAGGACTACAGTGACTCCATCTTGTGATTCAATTCTGGATCCAACTCAGTTCCTTTCTATTCAATTGTGGGTCTAGTCCAATTTTTGTCTTGTGAGAAAACTTTATTCAGTTATGGGAATGGTGAGAAAACTTTATTGTATTGTTTGAACCTATCCTTGCATGTCTAGGAAGCTGGACCACCCCTACCTGTTACTTAGAGACCCTTAACTAAGGAAATAGGTTATGCTGACCAGAAACCGTCAGATCCAAAGGCTGATATGAGGAGTTTTCTCACAGTTATACATCTCAAACAACCTATATGTCTTATCTGAAAACTGGCGCCATACAGGTCAATCAATTGCTGTTTCTTTGTTCCTTTGATGGAATACAGACACTTGTTGGGGGAGTGGGACACTTTTTTTTTCTCCCTGATGTCAGGGAATTGTACCTGTTGGCTGTCCCCCTCTTCACTCAGAAAGTCCCTAATCTTTGCTCCAATTAGAAATTGGATGACCTAATCTTGTATCTGGGTTTATATCCTGTTAATTGTTTCTTTTTAATGCATAAAAATGTCTCCCTTTGTATTTGGGGTCCAGTGCCAAGTTGAGGAGGCCTGGTCCTGATTTGTCATGCAATTGGCATGCATTGTTAAAAAAAAAATCAATATACTTTGAAGCTTGAATCTTTGTTTCCTTAATTATTTTAGATTTCACTTACCATCATTATGACTTTAGGCAAATTCACTTGATGTCTCTGTCCTGCGTTTCCTCATCTGTAAAAAGGGAATGAATAATATCAGTCTTACCTTCTTCTATAGAGCAGCTGTGAAGATCAAGCAAGATAATAAACATGAATCATTTTGTAAATTTTAAAGTGTTACATAGATGCCAGCTATTTTGTAAGTAAGGATAATGACATTTCCCATTGACTTCATATAGCATTTTGTTCGTCTTTTGAGCTTTTAGAATTTATGTAGGATCATGGAGCTAGAGCTGGAAGGTATTTCAGAGGTCAGCTAGTCCAATGGCCTCGTTTAACAGATGAAGAAACTGAGTCCCATTAAGTGACTTATCTAAAAATACACAGATAGCATCAGAAGCAGGATTACCAACTCCAAATCTCTTTCTATCATGCTATACTGCCTTTACATCATATTGTATACTTTAGCCATCTGTTTATGTCATCTTGGAGGTATTGTGTCTTCTCTAAACTTCCAGAGCAGATTATTCTGTAGGCATCTAATAAATATTTGCTGACTTTGAATATGATTGTATGAGTGGGATAGTGAAAGTGATTGAATAAGTGATATCTGTTTATATTATGGGAACTACAAAAATGCAGAGTTTAAATTGTGGGCTGGACAGAGTGCGTATGTATGATAGGCAAGTGGGAATGATTGGGATAGCTGTACACATAGTAGGTTCTTGGCAAATATTATACTGATGAAAGTTGGGTAACATTATGAGCCTGTAAGTGACCTGAAAGTGATTAGGGGATTAATCTGGGACAGTCATATACTCAGAAGTCATTGGATAACTATACTGAATCTTTGTGTCAATGGAAAGTAGTCAAGGGGACAGGGACAGCCATGCTTGAGCACATTAGGGCTCCATCCATCCCAACCACTATTTTCTGGAAGGGTTAAAAATGGCTATTTGTGACAGATTGCAGGATCCTTGCACTAACAGGGGCCACAGCAGTGATCTAGTCCCAACTTCTATTTAAGTCTTCTCAGCAGCATCCCCAGTAAATAGTCCTCCAATCTCCCTTGGAAAATCTCCTTCTCAGCTCTGGGGAACTTGTCCTTCACTCTTTTATCTAAGTCACAGATGAAAAAGTCAAATTAAAAAAAAAAAATAAATAAACAAAATAAAATGAAAAAGCCAAATAGCCAAGGACCCAGCATAGAGCCAGAGTTAACATATGACTGTTAATGTTCATTCCTTGGGTCTGGCCATTCAATTGGTTCTGAATCTACCTAACTTCTTTATGGTCTAGGCTTAGTCTTTCTGTTTTATCCAACAAGAACAGCATGAAAAGATTTTGTTGAATGCTTTACTGACATCTACAATTTCCCCTGGATAATCCTGTGCACTGAAGTTTCTTTCCATTGTAGTCTTAGAGCCTCAAGGGAAAGGGTGGAAAACCCCAAATACTACAAGTATTGTTATGTTTATTTCACAGATAAGGGAACAGAGACTTTGGTAGATGAAATGACTTTTCCAGAATCACATAGCCAGTATGAGTTGTAGACTGGATTTGAACCCAGATTTTCCTGATTTCAAGTCTAGTGCTCTCTCTACTTACTACAGTGTCTTTTGATCTGCCAGTAGAGAAATCTTGTTAAAAGACAAAATTAGGTTAGTGGGACATGACTAGAACTATATACTAGCTTTGGGTCATCACTGCTTCTTTTTTTAGACTTTCACTACCTGGATTATAAGTAGCACAGAGAATAGAACATTTGGCCTTGAGTCAGGAATATCTGAGTTTAAATCTTGGCTCAAATATTAGCTATGGGATTCTATGCAAGATATTTAAATGCTGTCTGCCTCAGTTTCCTAAACGGCAAGATGGGGGGTAATAATAGTACCTGCCTCCAAAAGTTGTTCTGAGGATAAAATAAGACAAAATATGTAAACTGGTTTTGCGTGCCCTAAATAATACAAATGCTGGTTATTAATATTATTACTGCCACTACTATTGCTTCAATGGATCTTTGCTGTCCCCCCAGTGATGGAGATTATTACAATCTGTTCCTGCTTTTCATCTTTGAGTGACTTTTCCAAGTCCTACATGAGACTGTCTTTCTTTTTTGTTCATATCCATACCTCAACACTTAGTACAGAGCCTGGAACACAGTAAGTGTTTAATAAATGTTTGTTGTCTTCTTACCATTAATATTCTTTTTGATTTTTTTTTTATTGAAAATGTGTAACAGTCTCTGAAGAGGAAGGAGGAAAAGCTCCTACACAGGAGGTAAACCTCTATCATGAGCCTTATAGGAAAGCATGGACAAGAAGAGAATCCTGCCCTAAGTTAATGATCCTTAGCATTAAATAATACCTAAGGTCCCTTCCAGGTAATTTCTTTTACACTCATTTTTTTAAAAAAGGAAACTGACATGTGAGTGATTTGTATAACCTCACACAAGTAGTGAATGCACAGTCATAGATTTGTAGAATGGATTCGATCTTCTAGACCACATCGAGTTGGGTATGGGAATGAATGAATAAGCTATGATTAAGTAAGAAGCCATGGGGAGTCAGAAGAACTTGCACTCACATCCTATCCCAGAAGAGTATGTTGGTGTGACTGTGGAAGTGTTACTTCATCCCTCATCGCTTTGGTCTAGACAATAATCTGAGATGAGATGTTGCAAAAAAGATGCTGACCTGTACCAGTGAAGGGGGTTTTTCCCACGAGGAGTTCCCAATGTCAGTGAAAGCACAGGACCAGTCCTTAGTCCTGTTTCTGTGCTAGGTATTCTGTGGAGCACCAAGAATGGAAAAAGAGAAGAGAAAAAGAATTCCCTGTCCTCAAGGAGCTTATATTCCTATAGCAGACAATACATGTGGTGGAAGGGTAATCAGGAAGTGATTTTAGTTTAGAAAGTCATTGGAATGGTGTGTGTAGTCCTGGGAGGATTTATATTCTAATTATATATTAAATGGTATTGTATTTACACATATCTATGTCTTTATGCATATAATATGCCCATATATGTACACATACATATACTTATGCTTTTATATATATGCATGTATACATAATGTATATATATATATATGTGTATATAAATATAATTGCAGAGCGGATAGAGTGCTGGGCTTGGAGTCAGAAAGACTCATCTTCCTGAGTTCAAATCCAGCTTTAGACATTTACAAGCTGTGTGACCTGGGCAAGTCACTTCACTCTGTCTGCCTCAGTTTCCTCATTGGTAAAATGAGCTGGAGAAGGAAAAAGTAAACCATTACAGGATCTCTGCCAAGAAAACTGCAAATGGGGTCATGAAGAGTTAGAAATGACTGAAAGCAACTGAACAACATATAGGTGATATGACATATGACACAATGTGTATGTGTATATAAGTATATACACATACATACATACATACAAACAATTTCTTTTTAGGACCTACATAAGTATTGATTTGATTATGTTTCCAGAAATGGAAAGGGAGGTGGCAGGTGGGAGCCTGTGATACCTACACTTTGCAGGATAGTACATAAGATGAAGCACAGCAGCCAGTGCCAAGTGAGGTGCTCACAAATTAGGACCTGTGGGAGTCCCTGAGCTGAAAGTGTTAAGTTCTCCAGGGTCTTTGGGAGGGGATACAACAGAAGAAAATAAGCATTAAGTGCCTTCTATGTGCTGTGCACTATGCTACACTCTGTAATTATGTTCTGGGAGGCAGGTGCTATTATGACCCCCAATATAGAGTTGAGGAAACTGAGGCAAACGGAGTTTAAACATCTTGCTTAGGGTCACATAGTTAGTAAATGTTTGAGAATAGATTTGAACTCTGGTGCCTCAGGGGTAGAGCAGCTGTTGAGGAGATGATTAAAATGGTCTTTCAGGTCTTTTGGCTAAAATAGAAGGTCCCATTCCATCCCAATCCTCCTGGTTCCTGGATCTGAGTCCAGTGCCCCTCCCAGTTCTGGCACTGTCTGTTTCCAGGCACATCTAGGCCCAAGAGCTCCTCTCATATAAGGGGGAAGCTTTGCCTTTCTTTCATTCTGAACAGCCTTCCCCAGCCCAACTCTGCTCAGGGCTGCATGTCAGAGTACTTAGTAGGGTAATCTGCTGTAGCCTTCTCCCCTGGGGACCTAGTCTACCTCGCTTCACACTGGGACCAAGGTTCTTTAGCCCTGATTCTGCCTGCTTTATGTACTTACAGCAGCCTTTCTTCAGCTCAGCATGAATAGAGAGCAATTGCTTCAATTTCCTTCTGTCATCCATACTCCTCACTAGGGAGTAGAAGGTAATAATAGGTAGGAATAGACTGCAGGAGAGGGAGAGCTGAAGCTGGTCAAAGACTGTCAGACCTCACAGGGTCTGCTCTGACATTCTTTGTTCTAAGGACCCTCCTGGCTCTGACTTCCTCTGTTCTAAGGGTCCTCCCAGCTGTGACCTCCTGGGTTCTAAGGGCCCTCCCAGCTCTGACCTCCTGGGTTCTTAGGGCCCTCCCAGCTCTGACCTCCTGGGTTCTAAGGGCCCTCCCAGTTCTGACCTCCTGGGTTCTAAGGGTCCTTCCAGCTCTGAACCTCCTGGGTTCTAAGGGCCCCAACTCTGACATCCTGTGTTCTAAGGATCCTCTCAGCTGTGACATCCTGGGTTCCAAGGCCCCTCTTCTCTCTGACATTCTCTGTTCCAAGACCCCTCCCAACTCTGAGATTTCTGGGTTCCTTTTAGAAACAACCTGTATTCTAAGGCCCTTTGACTTTTTATAATCTTTAGTTCTAAAGAAATTTTTCTAAAATAGCTTTTAATTCTAAACATGCTAGTAGAAATTATTGTTATTAATATCTCTTTTTCTCTGTCTCTGCCTCCCCCGGACCCTGCTTCCTGATAACCTCTAAATCCTATGTTCCCATAGTATTTTGATAGGTGGTACATTATTCCTACTGTGCTATTTTCCTAAGAAAATCTAATTCTACCATTAAATGATGTGTGTGTGTGTGTTTCCCTTTGTGTTCCTTCTCTAATTCTCTCCCCTTTCCACAAAGATCATTTCCAGGATCTCTATCAGCTTAGCTGACTTCTGTAAATAGCACCTTCTGCAGTGACTGCTGACTGGTCAAATGTTCCTGTAATTCCCTGTGTCGCTGGTGTCATTTGTAGGGAGCCAAAGTCGGGTTTGCCGTGTGCACACCATATGCCACATATTTATCAGAGTTGGCGTCCGGCCCTTGGCGTCCCGTTCCCTGATATTCTAATTATGAGACCAGCTCGGTACTTTTCTGCAGGCCCAGGGAATTGGGACTCATATTGCTTTCTTCAGAGCCTGCTTGGCAGAGGCCAGGAAATCTCAGTGGTGGAGGCTGTAGGAATTTGCTAAATGAGGCAGAAAGGTCAGTAGGCTTCTCATCCATTTCAGGTGCAAAAAGACTGGGATGAGAGCAGCTGCCAGCCCGAGATTTAAGAGACTGACACTCTCAGATAACTCTGCTAGCCTTCTTTTAGAAATCAGAAAACTTTAGAGAAGGAAAGGGAGTTACGGGTCATTTGGTCCAATGCCTCCAATTTAAAAAAAAAGGATCCCAAAGCCCACAGAATGAAGCCAGTTGCCCAAAGTCATACAAGAGCTTTCATAGCAAAGGTGGGACTAGACCTTTCTCCTGACTCCTAAGTTAGCCAGCTTTCCACTAGAGCATGAGAAAAATTTGTACTACAATAGGTTTCCCCTGATGACACTTCACTGGGCATGAAGGTGACCCTGCTTTCTCAATGGTCAGACTATGGCAAGTTTTACCAAGTTACAAAAGTCTTTCAGCACGAGCTCAGACTCATGTATGTGGCACATGGAACTTCCTAGCTGAGGTCAAAAGAAAGTCATGAAATTTTGGAACCCATAGTGATTCAAGAAGTTTATTCATTAAAAGAAAGGACAGAAGAGGAAGGAAGGGAGAAAGGGAGGAAGAGGGGAAGGAAAGCAGGAAGGAAGGAAGGAAGGGAAGGAGGGAAGAAGAGAGGGAGGGAAAAAAGGGAGGAAGGAAAGGAGGGGGAGAAGGAAGAAGGAAAGGAAAAAGGGAGGGAAGAAGGAAAGGAAGAAGGAAGGAGAGGAGGGAGGAAGCAAGGAAGAAAGGAGGAAAGGAAGAAAAAGGAAGGAAAGAGAGGGGAGGGAAGGAAGAAAAAAGGAAAGGAAGGAGGAAGGAGGGGGGGAAGAAAGAGGGAGGAAGGAAGGAAAAAAGGAAGAAAGGAAGGGAAGGAGGGAAGAAGAGAGAGAGGGAAAAAGAGAGGAAGGAAAGGAGGGAGAGAAGGAAGAAGGAAGGGAAAAAGGGAGAGAGGGAAGAAGGAAAAGAAGAAGGAAGGAAGGAGAGGAGGGAAGAAGGGAAGAAGAAAGAGAGGAGGAAAGGAAGGAAAAAGGAAGGAAGAAAAATGAAGAAGGAAAGAGAGGGGAAGGAAGGAAGGAAAGAGGAAGGGAAGGAGGAAGGAGGGGAGGAAGAAGAAAGAGGGAGGGGAAAGAGGGAGAAAGGAAGGAAGGAAAGAAATAAGCATTTATTAAGTAACTATTTTGTGTTAGGCACTATGCTAAACATTTTAGAAATATTATCTTATTTGATCCTCATGACAACCCTGGGAGCTAGGTGTTATTATTATCTCCATTTTTCAGTTTAGATAACTGAGGCAGGCAGTGGTTAAATGGCTTGAACAAGGGCACACACCGAGGAAATATCTGAGGATGAAGATGAACTTTGGTCTCCTGGCCTCAATCCACAATCACAGAGTGGTCTCAGGGATTCACAGCAAAGAAATCACACATCCTTGAAACCAAAGCCAAAGCAGAAGCAGAAGTCTTTCCCTCCACATTTAGGCTTAATAAAAGGATTTTAGAGATCATTTAGTCCCACTGGCTCCTGAATGTAAGAATTTTTTCTGTTCATTACCTCTAGTTTATCGTGTGTGTGTGTGTGTGTGTGTGTGTGTGTGTGTGTGTGTGTGTGTGAGAGAGAGAGAGAGAGAGAGAGAGAGAAGAAGAAGGAGGAGGAGGAGGAGGAGGAGGAGGAGGAGAAGGAGAGAGAATCTTTGATTTAAAAATAAAAAATTATCCTATCCATTGAATTAAAACCTGCCTCCCCAAGACTTTCACACATTGGTCTTTGTTATATCCTTTGGGGTCATGTGGTATACAAGGAAGACTGGTGATTTTTCTTCTGAGTCTTCCTTCCATGGATATATAGCATAGCCTTGCTCTGCCTTAGGAGATAGTCTTTGGAGTTGCTGTGGCTGAAAGATTCATCATCCTGTGATCAATGTGATAATGAACTATTTGGAACTTAGCAGAGACTGGTCCTCAGATGGTAAACATGCTATCTCCATCATGAGACAGATTTCAGCTCAACAGACAGAACTTTCTAAAAATCAGAGCTGTCCAACAAGGTGCTTTGCAAAATAAGTAGCTCTGCACTATTAGAGATATGTGGGCAGAGGAACTTTGGGCATTTAGTAGAAGGCAGTACCATTGAGGCACCACAGAATTGTTGTGAAGATCCCTCTGAAGGCCTTTTACATATTTGAAAACAACTATCTTATACCTGTATTCATAAATTCACACATTTGTAATTGGAAGGGGTCATCTTGTTCAACCCTCTCATTTTTAGAGGTTCAGAGAGGTTAAGTCATTTGCCCAAGATCAGGCAGGTAGAAAGGGGACATACTCTGTGATCCAGTGACTCTAGCTTCCTGGCTGGAACAAGACTTCTCATCTCTTGACTTTGGGCAATTTCCTTGGTTTTCCTCATGCCTGGAACTCTCTTTCTCTCACCTCTGCTTCCTGGCTTCCTCCTAGGCTTAGATAGAATCCTGCTTGTACAAAAAGCCATTCCCAATGTTCCTTCATTCTAGTGTATTCCCTTGGTTGATCATTTCCAATTTATCCTATCTGTATCTTGTTCATATATGGATGTTTACACATTTTCATTTCCATCAGACTGAGCTCATTGAGGTCAGGGATTGTAGCCTTAGCACTTAGGATGGTGCCTGGCATACAATAGGTGCTTAATAAATATTTGTTGACTGATCTTCTGATTTCCAGTTCTAGCACTTTTTGCATATACTTTGGCATAATTATCAAACATCCTCTGTGTACAAGAGACAAAGATGTGGGACAAGACCCCTTTTGATGACTTCTGGGAAATCCCACTCTCAAAGTAAGCTAAAACATGAATACAAGAAATTAAACTATAAGATATTATCCAATCTTAAGCTGCAGGAATAAAGACATTGTGTCCACAGGGAAGGGAGTGATTACCCCTCTGTTTCTTAACCCAGTGTCTGAAGACATCCAGTCTTGTCAGCTATTCCAGGTCCCAATTGGAAAGAATAGAAAAGAACTCAGAGGGTATTTTTTTTAAAATAATAGCTTTTTATTTTCAAAATACATGCAAAAATAGTTTTCAACATTCACCCTTGCAAAACCTTTTGTTCCAAATTTTTCTCCCTCCCATTCCCCCCACCCCCTCCCCAGACAGCAAGTAATCCAATACAAGTTAAATATGTGCTATTCTTTTATACATATTTCCACATTGATAATGCTGCACAAGAAAAATCAGATCAAAAAAGGAAAAAAAATGAGAAAGAAAAAAACAAACAAGCAAACAACAACAAAAAGGTGAAAACACAATGCTGTGATCCCCATTCAGTCCCCACAATCCTCCCTATGGGTGCAGATGGCTCTCTCTCCATCACAAGTCTATTGGAATTGGCCTGAATCATCTCATTGTTGAAAAGAGCCAAGTCCATCAGAATTGATCATCATATAATCTTCTTTTTGCTGTGTACAATGTTCTCTTGGTTCTACTCACTTCACTTAGTATCAGTTCATGTAAGCCTCTCCAGCTCTTTCTGAAATCATCCTACTGATCATTTCTTTCTTTTTTTCTTTTTAATTTTTTGTTTAATATTTTCCCCAGTTGCATTCAAAACAATTTTTACATTTGTTTTTAAGACTTTTGAGTTCTAGATTCTTTCCCTTATCCCCACTCACAATTAGGAAACCATATGTGAGGTTATTCAAAACATTTCCCTAAAAGTTAAGTTGTGAAAGAAAATATAGTTGTCCCACACTAATGAAAATAAAAACCCTCAAGAAAAATTAAGTTAAAAATAAAGTAGGAGATAGAGAGAGTAATAGAGAATGCTTTGATCTAGATTCAGGCTCAATCAATTCCTCTCTGGGTATGGATAAGATTTTTCATCATAGGTCCTTCGGAGAAGGTGTGGATGATTATAGTGCTGAGAATAACAAAGTCATTTACAGCTGGTCATCCCACAACATTGCTACTACTTTGTATACAGTATATTTCATTTTTTTCATGGAGGACTTTCCAGGGTTTTTTTCCTAAAAACATCCTGCTCATCGTTTTCCAACTGCTGATCATTTCTTGTAGAACAATAATATTCCATAACATTCATATATCATCACTTATTCAACCATTCCCCAATTGATGGGCATCCATTCAGTTTCTAGTTTCTTGCCACTATAAAAAGGGCTGCTACAAACATCTTTGCACTTATGGGTCCTTTCCCCTCTTTTTTTTTATCTTAGAGGGTATTTTATAAGTACTGGGTGCTTACTGATTGCACCACTGAAGCTCAGAGGGCATTTTAAAAAAAATTTTTTTCTGAGGCAATTGGGGTTAAGTGTCTTGTCCAGGGTCACACAGCTAGAAAGTGTTAAGTATCTGAGACCAGATTTGAACTCAGGTCCTCCTGACTTCAGGGCTGGTTTTCTATCCACTGTGTCACAGTAGCTGCCCCCCAATTTTTTTTAATTTTTAAAACTCTTTATTTTCAAAACATATGCACAGATAATTTGATAACACTGATCCTTGCATAGCATTGTGTTTCAGATTTTCACCTTATTCTCTCCACCCCTTCCCCAGATGGCAAGCAATCCAATATATGTTCACTATGTTAAAATATATATCAAATTCAATATATGCATACATATTTATACAATTCTCTTGCTGCACAAGAAAAGTCAGATCAAAAAAAGAAAGTAAATGAGTAAGAATACAAGATGCAAGCGAACAACAACAAAAAGAGTGAGAAAGTTATGTTGTGATCCACATTCAGTTCCCACAGTCCTCTCTCTGGGTGTAGATGGCTTTCTTCATCACAAGATCAATGAAACTGGCATCAATCATCTCATTATTGGAAAGAATCATGTTCATCAGAATTGACTGTCATATAATATTGATCATTATTGTTGTGTACAATGATGTCTTGGTTCTGCTCATTTCATTTAGCATCAGTTCCTGTAAGTCTCTCCAGGCCTCTCTGAAATCATCTTGCTCATCATTTCTTATGGGACAATAATATTCCATAGCATTTACACACCATAACTTGTTCAGCCATTCTCCAACTGATGGGAATCCACTCAGTTTCCAGTTTCTTGCCACTATGAAAAGGGCTGCCACAAGCATTTTTGCACATGTGGGGCCCTTTCCTTCCAGGGGGTATTTTTATTAACCTTTTTATTTTCAAAACACATGTGTAGATAATTTTCAACATTCACCCTTGGAAAAACTTTTGTTCCAAATTTTTTCCCTTTCTTTCTTCCTACCCCCTTCCTTATTCAGCAAGTAATCCAATATATGTTAAACATGTGCAATTTTCTGTATATATTTCCACAATTATCATGCTGCACAAGAAAAATCAGATCAAAAAGGGAAAAAAATAAGAAAGAGAACAAAATGCAAACAGAAAACAACAAAAAGTGAAAATGCTATGTTGTGATCCATACTCAGTCCCCACAGTCCTTTCTCTCCATTGCAGATGACCATTGGAACTGACCTGAATCATCAGAGTATTTTCTTTCTTTCTTTCTTTTTTTTTTTTACTATATAAAGCGTTTTATTTACAAAACATATGAGTGATTTTTCTACATTGACCTTTGCAAAAACTTTTTTCCCCAAGCTTTTCCCCTCCTTCCCCCCACCCCTAGATGACCGGTAATCTAATACATGCTAAATAGGATAAATTATATGACAAATACAATACATGTATACATATCTATACAGTTATCTTACTGCACAATCAGAGAGTATTTTCAAGGATGAAATCTGAGTCTGACTTTGGAAAACATATTTACCATTGCCCAGCCTTTTAGTGCACTATGCACCCAAAATCTTGGGCAATATACAGCATGGTCCAATGCACACACACACACACACACACACACACATATATATACCCAAGATCTTAAACAATATACAGTATGGTCAAATGCACAAATCTTTCCCCAGGAATGAACACAACATAGGAAAATATAAATAGCAACACACAGAGCCACCCAAGGAAAACTACAGGGTTCTGCCATAATGAAGACACCATGTTTTAGAGATGTCTGGAATCAGGAAGATCTGAGTTAAAATGTCACCTAGCTGTGTAACCTAAATAAGTCTTTTAACCTCAGCTTCTTTAATTGTAAAATGAAGATAAAAATAGCATTTACCCTGCGGAGTTATTGTGATGATCAAACGAGATACTATTTGTAAAACACTTAGTACAATGCACGACACATAGTAGGTGATATATAAATGCTTCTTCCATTCCATTTCCTCTCCTATCAACACACTAAGCTCCATCAAAATAGTTTTGAAGGGTCTGTTTATGAAAAACAGTGCAGAAGCTGGGATCTTCAAGCTTTTTGTTTTAATGCTGCTTGTAGGTAGCCTCAGAATGAGAGAGAGGCTGATAGTCTCATTAGACTTATTGACCAGCTGCTACCTTCCCTCTTCAAACACAGCCCAACTAGTCTGTTTTCCTGATTGTGTTAACAAGTATTATGTTGAATTCTGGAAACCACATTTTAGGAAGGACATCGACAAACTGGAAAACATCCAGAGGAGGGTGAATAGAGTGATGAGGGAACTGGGAATTCTGCCATAGAAGGATCAATTGAAAGAACTAGGGATGTTTAACCTAGAAATGTGGGTGGGAACATTTGAAGGCTGTCATGTGAAAGAAATAAGACTGTTTCTACTTGGCCCCAAAGGGCAGAAACAGAACCAATGGGTAGAAACTGCTGCTGGAATATTTCAGCTCCATATATGGAAAAACTTGCTGATTTTGTTGTTATTCTTCAGTTATTTCAATTGTTTCCAACCCCATTTCTTGACAGAGATACTGGAGATTACCATTTCCTTCTGCAGCTCATTTTGCAGATGAGGAAACTGAGGCAAAAAGGGTTAAATGATTTGCTCGGCATTATACAGCTATTAAGTATCTGAGGCCAGATTTCAAATCAGGAAGATGAGTCTCTCTGACTCCAGGCAGCACTCTACCCATGATTTATCTACCTAGCTTTCCTTCAACTAACAGTAAATGGGCTATATAAAGAATGTTATGGGGTCCCCACCATTTGTCCAGGATATTGGAGAGAGGATTTCTGCTCAGGTCAGTATTGAAGTAGCTATCTCCTGAGGTTCCTTCCAAACTTAAATATGACTCTGGGACTTGTAAAAGGTCACTTTCCCAAAGATGGAGATGTACTACCAAGTTCCTGAACTATGGGAGACCCAGGCCACCTCAGAGACTCCTGACCTTATCCTGAGCCTAATGCATTCTCCATGAATGGGCTGTCTTCTGGGTAAGCTTCATCCTGGAACTGATGCTAAGTGTGAACTTGTATCAGTGAGCCAGAAACCTTGTTACCAAGTGTTTACTAGCCTGCACACTCAACCCATCCCTTCCTCTGATCCTTAGCTCCCTGAGGACGGGATAAAGACATAGAGCTATTGCTCCCATCTTTTCCTATTCAATCTGCTGGTATCTTGTATATATATATTTCTTTTTTTCTTGTCTTTATCTATTAGATTGTAAGCTCCTTGAGGACAGGGACGGTCGCTTCGTTGTGCATCTAAAAAGCTTGGCACAGTGCCTGGCACCTATGAGGTTCTTAATAAGTGTTTATTGACTGGCTGACTGATTCACAGTACCCTCAGTCATGACAATTTCCCAGTATGATTTAATTCATTGATGAATAGAAAACAAAGTGATACTTTCGGCTGCCACCCTAATCTCTGTGATTCAGAGGAGCCTAGTATTGAGACAAAATTTCTTCTCCCTGCTATGTATCTTTGAAGTCTCGTTCCTATGCAGTACCCTTCTTAATTAATGTGTATTAAATTGAATCTATAACATTTGTTCCCAATGTCATCTACCAATCACATCAGGCCATAGGATTCTAGCACTACACTCAGATGGAGTTCAAGCCTAACCCCCTCATTTTACAGGTGAGGAAACTGAGGTCCAGGGAAGGAGAGCAATTTGCTAAGGGTCACACAGCTGGTACTTATCTGAGTGGGATTCATCCTACGTCAACCCAAGTTTCTGCTCCATCTACTACACCACACTGCTCGCTCCTTTCTCAAAGAGTTCACCTGGTTCACATCTTCTACCTCATCATTTGCTCTCCCTTTCCCCTGGCCTCCCTGGTCATTAACTTCAGCTCTCTTTGCCTTCACTCCACCACCCACAAGGGTCAGCACAGCTTAAATCTCACCATCCTCCATAACTGCACCACCTTCACATTACTGAACTGAGTACCCCTTCCCTGATCATATTTTCCTGGCTTTCCATCCCTCCCTTTGCTTCATTCATCCTTCCTTAATTATTTTTTTCTTCTTTATCTTGACATCCAATCCTACTTTTCTGTCTTCTAATCCATCTCCCTTGTTTTAGCCTCTCTTCTAAATCTTTGCTCCCATCCCCAAGGATGAGGTGGCCTTTCACCTGGTCAGAATCAGCCTCTTTGCCTGGGTGGGGCCCTTGATCCCTCTCCCCTCCTTTCCCCTCCCTTTCTGTCTCCTCAGGTAGCTCAGCCTTTTGATCATTCCCTCTCTCTCATCTTCAGGGTTTTTCATTTTTACTGACACCTTCCTGCTGTCTCCAAGCACGTCCAGCTCTCCCCATGCTTTAAAATACACACAACACACACATGCACACACACCCTTCACTTGTCCCTACCATCCCCTGAAGCCATTGTCCTATATTTTTCCTGCCTTTCATTGCCAAACTTCTAGGGAAAAAAAATGTCTGTCTCTCCTCTCTGCCCTCATTTCCTCACTACTCACTCACTCACTTCTCAACTCTTTACAATTTCATGACTTCATCCCTCTAATGAAATTGTTCTTTTATCCCCTTTGACTTTTGGGCTACTTTTGGCAGAGCTGAACACTGCTCCTACCCCCTGATCGGTCCCTCTCATTGGATGGCTCCTCTCAGAACCTCAGGTTAATAAGAGTACACTTAGGCCAGTCTTGTCTTTATCCCTCTCCAGACTCCATTTGGGTCTTTCTCTGTGACTGGGTACTTCACTCTGGCCCCCAACTCTTCTTCATGCATTGTCTTTTTTCACCACTAGAATGTAAGCTCCTTGAGGATAGAAACTGTCTTCCTTTCTCCTTTTATCCGTATTCCCAGTTCAAAGCCCCATGCTTAGCACATAGTAAGCATTTAATAAATGTTTGTTGCAGCTGATTTCTTCCTAAGTATTTTTTATTTCCTTTGTTTTTACACACCACTTTCTCCCTTTTCTACTATCTGATTGCTCCTTAGTCTCCTTTGTCTAATCAATATCCAATATATTGATATTGATATGAGATATCTCTCTCTGTCTCTTTGTGTGTGTCTCCTCTCTTTCTCTGTCTCTCTGTCTCTGTATCTGTGTCTGTCTTTCTGTCTCTCTGTCTCTTTATCTCTCTCTATGTGTTTCTTTCTTCTCTCTGTCTCTTTCTCTGTCTATCTGTATTTCCTCCCCCATTTCTTGGTGAAGGACTACTATTTGTCTTCTCACAGGTCCCAGAGTCATAGTTAGATTTGGAAGGAACCTCAAGAAAGAACTGGTCTAATAGCAACTTGAGCAGAAATCTCCTCTCCAATATCTTGAACAAGTAGTAAGAAGCCCATAAAATTCTCTATATGGCCTATTCCACTTTTAGATGTGCCTTACAAAGTCAGGTAGAGTAGCTAAGTGGTGCAATGGATAGAGTTCCCAGTTTCCTAGAGTCAGGGAGACTCATCTTCCTGAATTCAAATCTGGCCTCAGATACTTACTAGCTGTGTGAGCCTGGGCAAGCCACTTAACCTTGTTTTTCATCTGTAAAATGAACTGCAAAAGTAAATGGTAAAATACTCCAGTTTCTTTGTCAAGAAAACCCCAGATGGGGTAATAAAGAAAGAGTCAAATATTACTGAACAACCAGAAAAATTTCTTGGTGATTTTTTTCAAATTTCAGATAAGGACATTTAGAGCCAAAGTGAAAGACTTATTTAAAGTCATACAGATAATATGTAACAGATCTTCCTTCTCAAGCCCTTTCCTGCATCTTCCCTGAACTCCTTCCACACCTCCTACTTCCCACTCCCTCTACCCTCCCAGGAAAGACCTGAACTTAAAAAGGTCAAGACTCCCATTGCATCTAGGACCATCTCCAGTCATCCTGATCTATATCTTGCCACTGGACCCACCCAGATGGCTCTGGATGAGAGAGAGCTGGTGACTTTGCACAACCCTCCCTCACTTCAGTCCAATTCACTTTCAAGTCATGGTGTCACCTTCTTGATGCCATTGGTTCTCTTTGAGAATGAGGGACAAACAATAAGTATTACCCCATTCTCAATTGTTTTGGGGATAAAAAGAGCCTATGTTTCTTTAATTGAGCACAAATTATTGAGTAATATCTAAGAGAGGCGCTCTTCTGGAGGGATTCGACCCAGACTGGTGGCCAGAGAAAGGGTCAAGGAATATCAGTGGCTTCCCAGGGACTCCCAGATCCTTCCAGCCCCTGCAAAACTGGATGACAGATGCTTGTGTGGAGATGACATTCTTATGTTTAATAACCAGAAATAGCAGAGCTGGGATGGAACTAGTTCTAAAATCAAAGCATTATCTAACTTGGAGCCCACACATTTGGATTCAACAATCTGCTACTTTATCCCTGACTGTGGACATGTGACCTCTCCAAACAGCTCCTTGCTCATTGCTAATAGAATGGTGGGGTTGGCTGATTTACTTGCCACCTTACCTGACTTAAAGTGATATGGTACCCTAATAGCTTAACAAGATAAGGGTAAATCACAACCTATCTCAGTTATAGGCACAAGTTTCAATTAATTTCAAGTTTTACTTTTTGAAAAATTATTATTTATTTGTTGTTAATTTTTTCCTTAAATTCTGAGTTCCAAATTCTCTCCTTCCCTCTTGTCCCTCCCCCACCCATCCAGAAGGAAAGCAATAGAACATTAATTATACATGTGAAATTATGCAGAATGTACTTCCATATTGGCTACATCACAGAAAAAAAAGCATGAAAAAAGTGAAAGAATTGTACTTCAGTTTGCACTCTGAGTTCATTAGTTTTCTCTCTAGAGGTGGATAGTATTTTTCATCATGAGTCCTTTGGAATAATCATAGGCTTTAGATTAAATATAAAAAGTATTTGGAACATTACAAAGGAAATATAAAAAGCATTTGGAACATTAGATGGGGCTGAGAGGAGGAAACTTGGTCATGTCCTAGCTCTCAACTATAAATTATCTAGCTAGGTTAGAACTGGGGTCATTCCCGAGTTTGGAGCAAGTTCGATATTCTAGCTAACACCATTGAAAAGGAGAGGCCTAGATCTTCACTGCCTCCATGACTTTGGCCAGAGAAGACCCTATGAACCAGAGGATTTCGAATTTCGTGTCTTCCTCGTCAGAGTCCTAGTATCTTCCCCGTGTCATCTGAAAATAGTGTCGGCAATGGGAGTCAAGGACAGACAGGATAGAAGGAAATTATATCATGCCTAAGGAAAACTTTTGATTATCCCACAGAGGGGAGAATAATAGCAACAATAAACACTTATAGAACTCTCATATAATTATTATCTTATTTGATCTTCACAACAACCTTGGGAGGTGGGTGCTATTTTTTAATCTCCATTTTATAGATGAGGAAACAGGCTGAGCAAGATTAAAGGGCTTGATAGTAAAGATCTGAACTCAGGTCATTAGGCACTATGTCACCACCTAGTAGTCAAAGGGCTTCTAGTAACCAGAAACCATGAATTAACTCTTTGTAGGCAAATGCTATCTTAGCCTAAGCCCTCTTTCCTCTAGCCCCTGGATCTACTTGTTGGAAAATTTGTCATAACCTGTGTGTGTGTGAGAGAGAATGCTCTTATTATACCATTTTTTTTTTTT
>JAJPUD010001944.1:245263-264692 GCA_023553655.1 Myrmecobius fasciatus | reverse complement strand
CTCTTTATGAGATTTTGCCTTATTTTACCTCCTATATTTTTACTTTATTTTGCCTCCTTTTCCCCCCTCCCCCCTTTTTCTTTTTCAGTATGGTATCCCTTCCACCTCTAATTTCTTTTCCATTATTATCAAAGAAAAATCAAATTATACTGCCATTCTTTAAAGGATACCTATAGTAGGAATATAGTTCTCAAGAGTTTTCCTTTTTACCTTTTTATGTTTCTCTCGAGTTCTCTATTTGGAGGTCAAATTTTTTGTTCAGATCAGGTCTTTTCATTAGAAATAGGTGAAATTCTCCTGTATCATTGAATGACCATCTTCTTCCCTGGAAGATGATGCTCATTCTAGCTGGATAACTTATTCTTGGCTGTAATCCAAGTTCTTTTGCCTTTCGGAATATCTGGTTCCAGGCCCTTCGATCCTTCAATGTGGAAGCTGACAGATCCTGTGTAATTCTAATGACAGTTCCTCGGTATTTGAACTGTTTCTTTCTAGCTGCTTGCAATATCTTTTCCTTGGTGCGATAGTCCTGAAATTTGGCCACGATATTCCTTGGGGTTTTAATTTTGGGGTCTCTTTCTGGAGGTGATCGGTGAATTCTTTCAATGCCAATTTTGCCTTCTGATTCTAAAACATCAGGGCAATTCTCTTTCATGATTTCCTGGAAGATAGCATCCAGGTTCTTTTTTTCATCGTGGCTTTCAGGGAGTCCGATAATCCTTAAATTGTCTCTCCTGGATCTGTTTTCCAAGTCAGTTGTTTTTCCTAGGAGATATTTCATATTTTCTTCTATTTTTTCATTTTTTTGTTTTTGTTTAACTGATTCTTGAAGTCTTATTGAGTCATTTACTTCTATTTGTTCAATTTTAATTTTTAGAGTATTATTTCCTTCAGTTATCTTTTTTAGCTCCTTTTGTAGCTGGCCAATTGAATTTCTGGATTCAATGCATTCTTTTTCCATTTTGCCAGTTTTATTTTTCAGTGAATTGTTGTCTTTTTCCAATTCACCAATTTTGTTTTTCAGTGAATTGTTGTCTTTTTCCAATTCACCAATTTTGTTTTTCAGTTCACCATTTTTATTTTCCAGTGAATTGGTGATTTTTTCCAATTCACCAATTTTGTTTTTCAGTGAACTGTTTTCTTTTTCCAATTCACCAGTCCTATTTTCCAGTTTTTGATATTTCTGTTGCCCTGATCTCAATTTATTTCCCCATTCTTCTTCTAGCTCTCTTTTGAGATTCTTAATGCAATCATCCAGGTAAGCCTTCTGAAAGGGAGACCAACTGAAGTCTGCCTTTGTGGCTTCATCTGGGATTGTTTTCATAATGTCAGGATCTGGGGACTGTTCTATTTTTTCTCCGTAAAAGCTTTCTATGGTGAGAGCTCTCTTCTGCTTCTTGCTCATGATTTAAAGTTGGGATATTGGTCAAAAGCCGAGAAAACTGCAACAATTTATATTTGCCCTGGGGCAGTTTGCCGAGTTGACTTCCGGTCTGAGGCTGGTCGGGCTAGATTCGCACCAGGACCACGTTTTCAGCTGTTCTCGATCCACCCCCTTCCAAAGGCAGATCTGCCAAAGCACCTGCCCGCAAGCAGAGCAAAGTTGCCCAGGCGTCTCCCAGGGGCTTCCTGGGTGCCCAAAATCCGCCCCTCTATCGCAGCCCTGACTTCCGCCCCGGCTGGAGTCCGATCGCGACCAGAGGCCGATTTCCCCCGAGGCTAACCCTTTCCGGAGTTCCTTCAAGGTAGATCTTTTATAGAAGTGCGTTGTAGTCCAAATGCTTGGCGAGGACCTCACTCAGAAACCAGTTTTAAGGCTTACTATGTCTGGGTTTGAGGGAATGTCGGAGGGAGTTCACAGAGAAAGCTGTTCGCAGTTCGCCATCTTGGCTCCGCCCCATTCCCTCTTTAATGACAGGGTTGGGATACTCGACCCCTGAGGTCCTTTCCCAGCACTTACATTTCCTTCTCTTCCAGCTCTCATTCTTTGTTCTCTAATATCCACAGGGTGAGGACTTAGCAGAATTATGTTATGGTGAGGAAAACAAGTCTGGTTTGGCTACTGCCCTGTATTGATCTGAAGGGATATGGCTCAGGATGAAAGGCTCATCATGGCACTCCCTCTCATGGTATCTGGTTTCCTTCCACATGCTTCTCCCCAAGGCTACCTTCTCTGTGTGCTGACTTTCAACAAAGAGGCTTGGTAGCTGCATAGTTGGGATTTGGGCAGCATTCCTTCCGGGGGAGGGAGAGTGGAGAGATGGATGAGTAGGATCTATGATAATGGGGTGTTTTTTTTTTCTTTTCATGCTCTGATAAAGTAGGGGTAGATTGTTTAATGTGGGGGGCTAAAACCCTATGGCCACCTTACAGAAGAAAGGATATGACATCAAGAAAAATCAATCTTCACTATTTCACACTCTCTCTTAGATGACTGCTAATTCTTTTATTGGAAAGTTGTGGTTTTTATTTTATTTTTTGCTTCATTTTAATTTAATTTTTATAACTATTTATTTTCTCTGTCTCCTCCTCTCCCTACCCAAGCTGAACCTAATAAAAATGAGAAATCTCATAACAAATTCATATAGTGTAGCAAAAAAACAAATTCCTATATTGTCTAAGACAAAAATGAATACTTCTTACTTTATTTGAAGAGCATCACCTCTCCAGCAGGAGGTGGGGAGGCTGTAGTACCTTTGGTACCATGGAATTAAGGTTGATTGTTATATTGATCAGAGTTCTAAAGTCTCTTGGAGTTGTTTTTCTTTGTCATGTTGTTATTATTGCATAACTCGTTCTCTTAGTTTTGCTCGCTTCATTGCATCCGATCAAGGAGACCTCCCCAGTTTTCTCTGGAAGACCCTCTATTTAAGACTATAGATTTAGCCTGTCATACATCTAGAAGCCTAGAAGTCTGGGGAAAGTGGAGATTTCAGAATGACTTCTGCTGGAAAACACATTTTCCCTCATGCACAAAGAATAATGTCCCACTGGCTGCACAGAGAATTTAGTGAAGATGGCTGACAACAGGAATCTTCAGATAGGCAGCAAGACATAAGACATAAGCTTCTGTGTGGAGGTAGAGAGGGCTAGTCCTTGAGGGGAAGGGTGGTAGCTTTTAACATGGTGAATCCTTGAATTCTCACCTGGGTTCACACACCCCTTTTTATCCTCCCCCCAATTAATAAACTCTAGTTAGGGACTCTCTCATTAAACTGATTAAATTTTGTACATGAAGAAATCAACCCACCATATTTAAGTGACTTTTGGACCTTGTTTAAAACCTCATCTAACTATTCATCAGGAGACCAGGTCTATTGCCATGAGATACTTCCCCTCAGCTGTACCTGTTTTACTTTCTGCTCTTATTTTAGAGAACAATAATTAAATCTGTTTCGCAGGGTACTTTTTACACTTCGGCATCTTACATTTCACCTCAGCTCTACACTGTCCAAACAATTTCCTTCAGGTCCATACATTATATATCAAACCCAGTCAGAGACTGAGCTCTTTTGCCTGTTTGTGGTCTTTTTTGATGTAGAAACTCCTACATTCTATTCATTTCAGCTCTGATAGTTGCATGCAGGGACTCCAGACCTCTTGAACTCCCAAGCTTGCCTCCAAGGCTGGACATGTCCCTTTTATGGTTTGCTATTTAGTCACTCTGCTCAGGAAAGAGATAATAATATTAATAATTATAGCCATTGCTTATATAGCACCTACTATGTCCCAAGCATTGTCTTAAACATCTTATTTGATTCTAACAACCACTCTTCTGAGGTAGGTGCTATTATTATCCCTTTTTTACAACTGAGGAAACTGAGGCAAACAAATTAGGAGTTTTGCCCAGCTAATAAGTATCTAAACTAAGTTTAAACTTAGGTCTTCCTGATGATAAGTCCAGCACTCTATGCACTGAGTCCCCTAACTGGTGGCAGAGCTGGGTTTTGAATTCAGATCTTAGCATCAGTGGGTCATATACAGAGATCGGGAAGGAACTCTAAAGGTCTCCTCTCTCTTAATTGTTGTTGTCGAGGGTTCTTTGGTTATTGTTTTTCATTTGTTTGTTTGGCCACTGTCTGGTGGTTACCACTTCTTTTTTTTTTTTTTTTTTTGGCTGAGGCAATTGGGGTTAAGTGACTTGCCCAGGGTCACACAGCTGTTACGTGTCTGAGACCAGATTTGAACTCAGTTCCTCCTGACTTCAGGGCTGGTGCTCTATCCACTGTGCCACCTAGCTGCCTGGGTTACCACTTCTTTAGCAGAAATAAGAACTGGGTTTTGTAGAAACCAACTGGGAGGTGGGTGAGGACTAAAGTCTTGACGTTGCCCTGTTTTCTCATCTGTCAAAAAGGAAAGGATGGAATGATCCGAGATAGTGATGGAGGCAGGGCTTATCTTCAGAGCTTTGGGGGATTTGTGCACAGACAGAGTGAAGGGAAAAGTGTTTCTGGGAAAAGGATGAACACAAATCAGAAACTAGCGTGCTTTTTATCTAGTTTTGCTAAAATGATATATTTCTAAGTCTAAGTGGAATTTTGTATAAAGGCATATACCCATTGCCCAGGTTTGACTCCTTTCCACCTCTCCTCTGTTTCCATGACTCTGGGATCATCCACACTAGGTCTAATCTTGAAAGCTGACCCCAAGAAGCTCATTTTCTCTATTTAGTCTATTTCCCTCACTCCCTAGAGTTATTCTAGGAAAATCTCTACATTTGATATATTTGACTTATGTCTGTTTCTCCAGATGTGGGTTATAGCATCTTTTAGCTCCCATATAGCCATTCATGATAGCAGTGTACCTGGATAGGTCATCCTTTATTTTATTACTGAGATAAGGTAGAAAATGCAAATGATTTTGTGGAACCCATGAACACACATGGAAACACACAGAGGGAATAACCAAACCATCCATCAACTCCCCTTGGGAGGAAATGAGCTTGGGGTCTCCAGGAGGCAATCCTAAAACATTCTGGTGAGTGTCTATGCTTCCCCCAGTGTCCCCAACCTTGTGTTATCTATTGCCTTCTGGTTTGGTTTTTCCTACAGACACATTTTGGATTTATAAACACTCAATCCCCCTCCTACTAGACCAGAAGTGGATAATTCACTGAATTTACTCTACAGATAAGACATTACTCAAGAACCAGAGAAGTGATTCTTTTTTCCTTTCAAAAACATACTACATCATGAATTCCATCTGGAAGGGCCCTTAGAGGCTGGTGTATCCAATTTTCTCATTTAATCTTTTTTCCCTGAGGCAATTGGGGTTAAGTGACTTGCCCAGGATCACACAGCTAGGAAATATTAAGTGTCTGAGACCAAATTTGAATTCAGGTCCTCCTGACTTCAAGGTTGGTGCTCTATTCCACTGTACTATCTAGCTGCCCCCATGAGACCAGATTTGAACTCAAGTCCTCCTGACTTCAGGGCTGGTGAAATTTCCTCATTTTAAAGAAGCTATAACAGAAATACAGAGAGTTTAAGCCCAATATTGAACATTAAGGAAGAGTCTAAAGTGGGATTTGAATCCAAGTTATCCTGGCTACAAGACGAATACCTTTCTCCTTGAACTATCCCACCTTTAAAATTTCAAACTCAGGAAATGTAGAACTTGGGGATCAGGTGGCTGCTGAGGTACCTTTCAACTTTCAGATTTTGTGATTTTGTGATTCTGAACTGAAGCTATTCAGCCTGGATAAGAAGGTTGGGTTGGGAGGGATGCTATAGCAATCTTCAGGTATTAATAGGGGTTATTGAGTAGAGGGATGAGTCAGTCAGTCCTAAGCTTTAGGAAAATCACTTTGGCAGGTGAGTGGAAGATGCAGTGGACTGGGGAGAGACTTGAGGTTCAAAAATAAAATAAGAAGCTATTTTGTTAATACAAGCATGAATTGGTGAGGGACTTCCCTCATTGACTTTCTTTTTAAAAATGTTATTGATGCTTTTTATTTTAACACGATCCCCTTTCTGCATATATCCTTCTCTCCTTCCTTACCAAGGGAACCATCCTTTGTGAACAAAGAAAAAAGAAAGCAGGAAAAAAAAAATCAATTTAACAATACTAACCAACAAAGTCTGACAGCGTATGCAATGTTCTACACTCCGTTCCCCCATCTCTGAAAAGAATGAGTGAGGTGCTTTTTTTCCATCTCTTTCTAAGGCCAAGTTTCTTGTTCATTTTAATTACATAGTGTTCAATTTTGTTTCTTTAGCCTTTCCATTTACATTGTCATGTGTGTGGTTTGGTTCGGTTCTGTTTATCCTTCTTTCACATTATAGCTCTTCAAATACAGGATAACCGTTATCATGCTTCTTCCTCCCCAGTCTTCCCTTTGCCAAGTTTATAAAACAAACATCCTCAGTTTATTTAAATGATCCCCATGTGGTGTGCTCTGTAGACCCCTCACTATTCTGGTTTCTCCATGGAAGCTTTCTGGCAGGTCGATATGCTTTGCAAAATATGGCACTAAAAATGGAAACTTCTCAGGGTCTATGTGAACAGTTCTTAATTTTGAGGAAGGGAGTATCACAGACCCCTTTGGCAATCTGGTGAATCCTAAGGATCACTTCTCAGAATAAAATTTTTAAATGCACAAAATAAAATATTTAGAATTATAAAGAAAACTATTAATATTGAAATATAATCATCAAAATATATATTTTTAAAAGAACCAAGTTTACAGATCCCAGTTTAAGAACCCCTGCTCTAAAGGCTTGAGAATTTGCTCCAATTTTCACTTCTGGGGCTAATAAGGATGTGTTATTAAAATTATTTGAGGTTGCTTCTCATGACTTCCATAGGAGGATGTTTGTTGCATATATGAGAAGAACCAGTACTCCGTGCCCTATTTTTGCCTTTAAGAGGT
The DNA here is from genome assembly GCA_023553655.1 of Myrmecobius fasciatus. Classification (NCBI taxonomy): domain Eukaryota; kingdom Metazoa; phylum Chordata; class Mammalia; order Dasyuromorphia; family Myrmecobiidae; genus Myrmecobius; species Myrmecobius fasciatus. Next base: position 257,821 of record JAJPUD010001944.1, on the reverse strand, counting down.
TGGAAATTATATATTCTCTACTAAAAGCATTATACAATGTAGTGTGTTAGGGAAAAAAGAAAAGGCGCAGAAAAATTTATCCAAGAAAATTTAAGAATGGAGAGACCATTTCAGGCTGGGGAAGGAGAGAACATAGTTCTTGGACAGGTCCTTGAAGCAAGGGAAGGATTTCAATTCAAGAGATGAGCAGAGAGTGTTTTCTAGGTATGGGTCAAATGCTAATTTCTTTGGCTAGTTTGGGGATATCTTTGGGCAAATTCTGTGGACTCTGTAACTTGACAAATCTGGGCTCTGGGAATATAGCAAGAATTTGTGATTATATTGATATAGAATCTTTTCCATGAACTCATCTCCCAAACCACCTATGACTTAGGAGATAAGAATGAGCAGTAATTTGTCTGGAAAGGTAGGAAGGAGCTAGGTTATTAAAGGCTTTGAATGTGAAACAAAACATTTTGAATTTGATCCTGAAGGCAATAGGGAGCCACTAATGTTTATTGAGTAGGGGAAGAGTGACATGGTCAGAACTGTGCTTTAGGAAAATGACTTTGGTGGCTGATTGAAGGATGGACTGGTCGAGTCAGGTCAAGTCAACAACCAATTATTAAGCCCCTACTTAAGTGCTGAGGATACAAAGAAAAGCAAAAGATAGGTTCTTTCAAGGTGCCCATAGTCTAAGTATGTATAACATAGAGATAGGACAAATTATAGATAATCTTAGAGAGAAGACCCTGAAATGAAAGAGCATTGGGAAAGGCTTTTTGCAGAACATGGGATTTTAGCTTGGAACTGAAGTAAGTTTTTTTTTAAATTAAAGCTTTTTATTTACAGAACATATGAGTGATTTTTCTTCATTGACCTTTGCAAAATAATTTTTTGTTCCAAATTTTTCCCCTCCTTCCCCCCATTCTCACCCCTAGATGACAGGTAATCTAATACATGCTAAATATGATAAATTATATGACAAATCCAATATATGTATACATATCTATACAGTTATCTTACTGCACAAGAAAAATGAGATCCAGAAAGAGAAAAAAAAAAACAACCTAAGAAGGAAAACAAAATGTAAGCAAATATTCACAGAAAGCGTTAAAATGTTGTGGTCCACACTCAGTTCCCTCAGGCCTCTCTCTGGATGTATATGACTATCTTCATTGCTGAACAATAGGAACTGATTTGAATCACATCATTGTTGAAGAGAGCCATGTCCATCAGAATTGATCATCGTATAGTCTTGTTGTTGCCATGTATAATGATCTCCTGGTTCTGCTCGTTTCACTCAGCATCAGTTCATGAAAGTCTCTCCAGGCCTTTCTGAAATCATCCTGCTGGTCATTTCTTACAGAACAATAATATTCTATGACATTCATATACCATAATTTATTCAGCCACTCTCCAATTGATGGGCATCCATTCAGCTTCCAGTTTCTTGCCACTGCTGGCAAGGGCTGCCACAAACATTCTTGCACATGTGGGGCCCTTTCCTTCCTTTAAGATCTCTTTAGGATATAGGCCCAATAGAAACACTGCTGGGTCAAAGGGTATGCACAGTTTGATAACTCTTCGAGCATAGTTCCAGATTGCTCTCCAGAATGGCTGGATCCATTCACAGGAACTGAATTAAGTTAAAGCGAGGAGACAGAGATAATGATAAAAATAATTTACATACTTCCTACTATGTCCCAAGCATTGTGCTAAGTGTTTTGTAATTATTATTTCATTTGATCCTCACTAATTCTAACTTCATCCCCGTTTTACAGATGAGGAAAGTGAGGGAAAACAGAGTAAAGTGACTTGCTGAGGGTCACATAGGTAGTAAGCATCTGAGGCTAGATTTGAACTCAGACCTTCCTAGTTTTAGAGCTAATATTCTATTCATCATGCTATCTAGCTTTTCCAAAATGGAGCTTCTTGTTGCTGGAGTTCTTCAAATAGTAATTAGATCATCACTTTTTGGATATGGTGTCTTTTCAGTATGGCTGAGGAGGAGAAGGGGTAATATTCTGGGCATGAGGGACAACCAGTGACTCTCTTTTTAAATGTTGCACCAAGGGGGCAGTTAGGTGGTGCAATGGATAGAGCACCAGCCCTGAAGTCAGGAGGACCTGAGTTCAAATCTGGTCTCAGACACTTAACACTTCCTGGTTGTGTGACCCTGGGCAAGTCACTTAACCCCAATTGCCTCAACAGGAAAAAAAAAAAGTTTCACCAAAACCTTAGACATCTGCTTTAATGGTAAATATGCAAATAATTTAGTTCCTCTTCCTTCCCATTTTTTGTGCCAGAAGATGGAAAGAAAACACAGAGGAAAGAAGAATTCCATTAGGTAGGGGTGAGAGTACATGGAGAGCACTTTAACTTCCTGAAGGCAGAAGCCACCTGAAGGCAGGTAGCATGTTGGAAAAGCTTTTAGTGGGAGTCTGGTGATAGACTATGCAAATGACCTCTTTGGAGCAATCTAATTCATGGCACTGAGGTCCATCACCAGAGACAGAGCTAGGAGCAGATGACTTGTTTTGGTCATAACAATTTACAAAGCTAATCTAGTAAAGTGTGGAGAGCTACAGACTGCTATTATGTCTGTGTTAGTGGAGGAAACACAATCCTTTGTAAGCATGAATACTAAACCAGCTTCAGGGCATTAGCACTCCCTAAGTTTAAAATTGCACAGACAGAATCTCAAGAAATAGACAATGTGAAAATCTAAGCTTCATCAGGGAGTCTGGAAGTTTCAGCTGACTGTGTCCCTTCCCCCCCCCAAGATGGAGAAGCAAAAAGATAAAGATTATGAATATCCCTGCCCTGAGGTCCTTGAAGATGGCAGCAATTTTCTTCATGGATATAGATAGAATATGTTTACTATCTTATTCAATTCAATTTCTGTTTTATCTTAACTAAATGCCTTCTTTTCTTCAAAATGATGTATCTTTTGTCTGACCTGGCATGGAGCTATATTGGTGGGGGCTCAGGGTATAATTATAAATAAATCATTCCCCCAAATCACTTTAAAAAATAATAGTAGCTTTTTATTCCTGAAATACATGCAAAGATAGTTTTCAATATTGGCTCTATTTTTAGTTAAGGATTCTTTTTTCATTTTTTAATTAAAGTTTTTTATTTACAAAACATATGCATGGGTAATTTTTCAACATTGACTTTTGCAAAACTTTGCGTTCCAAATTTTCCCTTCCTTTCCCTCTACCCCCTCCCCGAGATGGCAGGTAATTCAATACATATTAAATATGTTAATATATATGTTAAATCCAATATATGTATACATATTTATACAATTATCTTGCTGCACAAGAAAAATTGGATCAAGAAGGAAAAAAACTGAAAAAGAAAACAAAAGGCAAGCAAACAACAACAAAAAGACTGAAAATGCTGTGCTGTGGTCCACACTCAGTTCCCACAGTCCTATCTCTGGGTGTAGATGGCTCTCTTCATCACAAGATTACCCACAAGCATGTTCAACTTGAGAAGTAGTGAGGGGTCACAGAAATATGAGGGCATGTTGAGAAGCCCAGTCTTATTTAGCCAAACTGGACTACAAGCTATTCCTCGATTTTCTCTTCTGCTTGTATAATCACACAATCTTATTCTCATTCCTCTAAAACCCTCCCTTTTGTCTATTGATTCTTTCTCTTCCTTTTGGGTCAACTGAAGGTTTTTGCCACAAAGTCTATTTTTATCTCCCAAATGAAAGTGCTCTCTTTTATTTTCCTTGTTGTTCAGTTTGGCCAACTCTCCATGATCCCATTTGGAGTTTTCTTGGCAGAGATACTGGAGTGGTTTGCCATTTCCTTCTCTAATTCATTCTACAGATAAGGAAACCAAGGCAGCCAGGGCTAAGTGATTTGTCCAGTGTCATACAGCTAGTAAATATCTGAAGCCAGATTTGAACTTAGGAAAATGAGTCTTTCTGACTCCAGACCCAGTGCTCTAGCCACTGCTGCCACCTGGCTGCCCTATTATTTTCCTAGGACATTCAAATGTAGATCTCTACTGCCCAGTCATATTTGAACTTGTATCATGATTAGTTATGTATCTGTCTTTTTACCTCCTTGTTTCTAAAAATCCCACTCCCTTCTACCCATACTATAAGGTCCTCAAGGACAGGGACTATGTCTCTTTTCATCTTTTTATCTCTAGTTTTTAGTACAGAGCCTGGAAAACACAAGGGGCTTAACTCCTGTTTGTTCACTTGTTTTTTGTTGAATGTTAAGTTCCTATATGGATTGAAATGAGATTTATGTTGTCAAAAGTATTCATGTTTTTATTTTTTTTTATCTGTCATGGGGTTTAGCACTTAGGACTAACTTGCGAAATGTTTATTGAATTGTTTGTGGAAAATTTGTCTCATGAGTGGGCCATTTAGAACATCAGCAACTGGATAATAGTGGAAGTTCTTCATCTGGAGTTATAAGATTTGCATTTTAATCCCAGCTCTGCCACCAACTAGCTATATGACGTTTGCCAAATTGTTTCCCCATTTTGTGCCTTAGCTACCTCCTCTGTTAAATGAAAGGTTTAAACTAGTTATTATCCCAAAAGTGCCATCCAGTTTCAACATTGTCAAATTGATTTTCATAAAGGGCAGATCTGACTGTGTCACTTTTCTATTCAATAAACTCTGTTGTGTTATTATTCAGTCATATCTGACTCTTCATAATCTCATCTGGGGTTTTCTTGGCAAAGATACTGCAGTGGTTTGCTATTTCCTTCTCCAGTTCCTTTTACAGATGAGGAAACTGAGACAGATGGAGTGAAGTGACTTGTCCAGGGTCACACAGCTAGTAATCTGAGGCTGGATTTGAATTTAGAAAGATGAGTCCTTCTTTCTCCAAGCCTGGCCTCCTATGTACTCCACCTATCTATCTGCCCTTCAATAAACTCTAGTGGCTCCCTATTACCTCTACAATCAAATTTGGCTTTTAAAGTTTATCATAAACTAGTTTCTTCCTACTTTTCCAATCTTCTCATATCTTATTCCTTTCTATATACCCTAAGATCCAGTGACACATTTGCTTCCCAAATAAGACACTTACAGGAAACAGCATATGCCATTTCTGTGTATTTTCATTGGCTGTTTCCCCATCCCTGGAATTCACTCCTTGTCAGCCTCCATCTCCTGGTTTCTCTGACTTCTTTTGTCCCAGCTAAAAAGTCTCACCTTCCACAAGAAAGCTTTCTTCAATCCCCTTAAAGTTAATACTTTCCCTCTATTGACATCTCTCTGTCTCCCTTTAAGTTCCAACTGAAACCCCACCTTCTACAGGAAGTCTTCCCCAAACCCTCTTAATTCCAATGTTTTTTTTTTCCTGTTAATTATTTCCTATGTATCCTGTAAATAGCACTCCCCCTCTCTCTTTCTCTGTCTCTGTCTCTATCTGTCTCTCTGTCTCTGTCTCTCTCTCCCTATCCTCTGTCTCTGTCTGTCTCTTTCTCTCTTCCCCTACCCTCTCTCTGTGTTTCTGTATATCTCTCTGTCTCTGTATATCTCTCTGTCTCTGTGTCACTATCTCTGTCTCTGTCTCTCTGTCTCTGTGTCTGTCTGTCTGTCTCTCTGTTTCTGTGTCTGTCTCTATCTCTGTATCTGTCTCTCTCTGTGTCACTATCTCTCTCTGTTTCTCTGTCTCTGTGTGTGTTGCTCTGTATCTGTCTCTCTCTATCTTTGTCTCTCAGTCTGTGTGTGTGTGTGTGTGTGTGTGTGTATTTGTTTGCAAGTTGTCCTCTCTTCCCCATTAAATTATTAGGTCCTTGAGATAGGGATTGTCTTTTGTCTCTTTATATGCCTTGTATAGTACCTGGTGCATAGTAGGCACTTGACAAATAATTGCTGGGCTAGTTGCCTTAAAAGAGAAACTAAATCATTAAAGCCCATGAAAGATATATTTTTCCCTAGACTGGGAAGAGAAGAAGTCATTCAGAATGACTGTTAGAGGAAGGCTCATCTTATTGGTTTCCAATCTGGTTTCAAACACTAGTGTGACCTCGGACAAGTGATGTAACTCTATTTGCCTCAGTTTCCTCATCTGTAAAATGAGCTGAGAAAAGGAAATCACAAACTCTGGTATCTCTGCCAAGAAAACCTCAAATAAGGTCACACAGAGTTGGAGTGACTAAAAAAATGACTAAAAATGATTGTATTTATTCTATGACAATAGGCAGAAAACAGATTAAAGAGCATAAGTAAAATTTCAGAGTCAGGAAAATGTAGTCTCTTTGGGAAATATTATCCACTTGGGCTTAGGCATAAGATATGTGTGTGGCAGCAATAAGAATTATACTTAAGAGAAGTGCAATGCAGGGAATAAAAAAGAAATTAAAAAAAAAAAAAGAATGACTGTTAGACCAGGAAGTAAGAAGTCAAACTCAAAAAGAGAAGGATGGAATGGGGATAAAGTGATTAAAGTTGACAAGACCAATGGACAAATTCAGAAAAAAAAAGAAAAAAAAGTCAGAGAGGCAATTAAGTTGTAGCTTGGGGTGGGGGGGTGGATCAGAAACTCAAGTTAGAGCTATGTTAGAAGTGCCATTTTACAATACTAAAGTCAATCAATTAATAAACATTTGTTAATTGCCTACAATGTCAGACACTGTGCTAAGCAATGGGGTTATATTCTAACTGGGAAGACAATATGTAAATATGTTGTCCCTACAACCCTAGAGGTGAGTTTGGGAGGATAACTAATACATGCGGCAAATCTATCTATGTCTAGTTATTTCAGTTGGGATCAATTCTTCATCACCACATCTGTGGTTTTCTTGGACAAGATATTGGAGTAGTTTGCCATTTCCTTCTTCAGCTCATTTTATAGATAAGGAAACTGAGGCAAACAAGATTAAGTGACTTGTTTAGGATCACATAGCTAGTAAGTGTCAGAAGTTGAACTTGAACTTGTGAAGTTGTGTCTTCCTTATTTCTTATTCCAAACTCAGAGCTCCATCCATTGCACCACTGCCAAATCTATCTAGAACTTAGATTTGATCCCTTCTTGTGCTGACTTGCTTAAACTCTTTCAGTGACATGACTGGGAAGGCAACATAGAAGAGTCTCACTACCACCATGAAAATGATGCTATGGATCTCAAAGTAGTTCCCAGAAGACCTGATACCAAAGAGAAATTGTATAGTATCCTGGAGTCAGCAGTTCTGGGCCCTCTCTCTCTCTCTCTTCCCTTCCTCCCCGCCTCTTCCCACTGCTCACCTGCTTTGTGACCTTGAGTTCATTCCTTAATCTCTCATAATGTCATGTTCTTTAGTAAAGAAAGGGAGCTGGATTATATGGCTTCCTAAATTCCCTTCCAGAAATGTTATTTGAAGAAAAAAAATCTTTGCATCAAATATTTCTGCTAAATCTCTGCTATACACGGTATAAATCGAATTAATACAACCAGTTAAGACCTAAAGCCATTCCCCAGATATTAAGCAGTCAGAGGAAACGATCAGTTCCCAAAGAAGAATTGCTAGATTAAAGGTTGCTTCACATCACTAATGACAAGAGAAATGTACATCAAAATAAGTCCGCAGTTTACTTTTACACCCAGAAAAAATGGCAAAGATGAAAAAATGAATTAGAATAGTTAATGTTGGAGGGGTTGTGGGGAGACAGGCACACTAATACACTGTTGGTGAAATTGCAAATTGGTTCAATCATTTTTGAAAAGCAATTTCGAATTCTCTTTATAAAGGACCTATAAGTCCACACTCTTTGACCCAGAGATTTTATTGCTGAAATATACCCCAATTAGATCAGATAGCAAGAAAAGTCTTATAAATCTTAAAATATTTGTACCACTGCTTTTTGTAGTAGCAGAGAACTAGAAACAATTTCAGTACCAATCAGTTGGGAGAAATGGCCAAACAAATTGTGGGGCAAGGATGTAATGGAACATTATGGGACCATGAGAAATAATAAGTGTGAAGAATTGAGAGAGAAATTTGGGAAGGCTCACATGAACTGATGACAGTTAAAGAAAGAAGAATCAGGAAATGATACAGATAATAAGAAATGATAAATTTGAAAGGAGAAAAAAACACATGAATACTATGTGGCTTATTATAGTGACCAAACTTGGCCGTGATGTCATGAGATGAGAAAATGAAATTTCCTTTTTTTAACTGGAAGAGGTGGGAGATGATGGATGTGGATTGTTGTATTGCTAACACAGTCAAATGTTGGTTGATTTTGCAAAAAAAAAATTTCTTCTTCTTTTTTTAAAGATTTGTTGAAGTGAAGATTTGTTATGGGGATAGAGAAGAGATATCAAGAAAAAGTCCCTTTAAATCTAACATTCTATATTCTATGGTAGCATATGATATAGAGAAAAGAGAATTGTATTTGCAGCTCAAAGTCTGGGGGCCGAATTCCTAATTTTGTGACTAGATCTGTCATACTTCTAGGTTTCTTTTGTAAGATGACCAGGTTGGACTTAATGGTCTCTGAGATCATTTCTAGCTCCAACTGCTATGGTCATTTGCTGTCCATCAGATTTTAACATACTGGGTTCTAAGGGCCCTCCCAGCTCTGACCTCCTGGGTTCTAAGGGCCCTCCCAGCTCTGACATCCTGGGTTCTAAGGCCCCTCCCAGCTCTGACATCCTGGGTTCTAGGTCTCTCCCTCCTTTGTCATTTAAAACCTGTATGACCTGTATGAAGTCACTTCCCTTCCCTTGGCCTCAGTTTCCCTATCTGTAAAATGAAAAGAGAAGCCTAGATAAGCCCTGAGATCTCTTCTAGTTCTAACATTCTACCCCTTAGGGTCCATTCCACCCCTGACATTTTAGGATACTAAAAATATCCCTTCATCTCTTTACCTAAGGAGAAAAAAACCAAGCCTGCCAATTTAAAGAGGAGATAGGGCCTGCCCTTGCGGTGACTTGGTTGTCACTGCGGATTCTGCAAAGCAGTCATTTCAGCAATGCTTAGAGCTCCGACAACTGGGATTTCTTTTCTGTACCAAGAAAAACGGAAGAAAATGTCATCCAACAAACGGCTGCAACCCAGCCGACGCTTCCAAGATGCCGATGACCTTGGCAGCGACCTTCAGAGAACATTTCTGGGGCTTGGAAGAGGGTTTTGGAGACGCCCCCCAGCTCCAGCATCAGTGCTGCCGCCGCTGCTACTGCCCTGCCGCAGCCTACTTCAAACAAACAAGGCAGCACGTCCAGGGACGCCTTGGTAGCAATTAGAATTCTTCTGCCAGCACCTCCATCGGCTTTTCTAAGATGAAACTGATAAAGACGCAAGATCAAGCCTGAGCCTCTATCAGCTTCATTATTTCTGTTCTCTCTGGACCGAGGGTAAAATGAGGCTGTATTCAGGGTGCCTATTACTGGTTAGAAGATTAATTAGTAGGAAAGAAGGCACATGAATAGAAAAAAGGAAAAAAAATATATATATATATACATGTGCAAATTTATTATTATGATGGACAAAAAATAGCTTGAATTTCTATAATTTGGGAGGGAGAGAAGCACAGAAATGCTTGACCCCATTTCATAGATGGGGAGATTGAGGCTGAGAGTGGGATCTCTGGGCTCAGGATCACGTGACCAGCAAGCTAGGTCTCTAGCTAACTTCCTGTTAAAGATCTTTTCCTTTTCTCCCTTAAGTTTCTGTTCACTTGTGCTAGGTGGACAAGACATTATCTTTGTTCCTTTTTTTAAAGGATTTAAACAAAGGGATGCAATAAACGAAAGTCATTTGACCCAATGTGGGCTCATAGCATTTTAGCGTTGGAATTAATCAATGAATTAACCATCATTTATTGTGATTACTCTGTGCCAGGCCCAGGCACACTTCATTTTCAAAAAAAAATTCGAGATTGGGTTAAATGGTGGGAGAGAGACAAATATATAAAGAGAGAGGGAGAGAGAAAGAGACACAGAGAGGTAAAGAGATATGTACAAAAAGAGACACAGAGAGGGAAAAAGGAGAGAGAGACACAGAGACAGAGATAGAGACAGACAGAGACAGAGAAAGGAAAGAGAGAGAGGGGAAAAGGATAGAGAAAGACAGAGACAGAGAGGCAGAGAGAGAGACAGAGACACAGAGACACAGAGACAGAGACAGAAATAGAGAGGCAGAGAGAGGGAGAGAGGAGAGAGGCTTTAGGGAACAGAAAAATAAAGCAGGAAATATTTGCTACTCTTATGGAGCTTCTATTCTAACAGGGAAGACCAAAATACTTAGAAAAGTTTGACCCGGCACAGGACGTATGCAGATTTGCCCTTCCTGATGGTAGACCCTTCTGACTTCTGCCCATAACCATCTGATGATGGAGCTCCCTGATTGGCTGCAGAGCCAAAAAAACCAATAGATTTAGGGGTATCACGAAAACAAGCTATTGGGGTCTTGGAAATAATTTGTCTTGTTTTCTTTTGGATTGTAATTTTGGATGACTTTTGGAGCTGAACTGAAGAGTCCAGTTAGCATTGGAGAGGCTGCACTATTTCCCACCAGTCCATTATGCAAATTCTAAGTATATGACTAACAGGTAGAGATGATCTCTTATAATCTGTAGCATCCATCTTTATATATCTAAAAACATATGTAAAGATATAAATGACTATATATGTGGATATATAAAGATGTAAAATATAAATAAGACATAAGATATAGAAAGATATTGATATATAAGGATATATAAAGATATAAATAAGACATATATGCAAGATATATATGTATGTGGATATATAAAGTTGTAAAAAATAAATGGCATATATATAAATATGGTGCATTTCAATATAGATATGGATATGGATATATAAAGATATAAATATAAAGAGAATCAATCTTCCTTTCTGACCTGATTCCAGGGAAGGATGGCTCCCACAAAGAAATGTGGAGAGAAAAAGAGACATTCTTCCATTAGTGAATGGTGATCAGAGAGCATACCATGAATATTCACACATATCCTTGGAGAAAGCTTCCAAAAAAAGTTTTTCAGCCGACGAAGGAAATCCGCATATTTGCCATGGAAGAAATAGGACTTTCAGACATAGACCTTGACACCAGGCTCAACAAAACTGTTAGGGCCAAAGGAAAAAGGAAAGTCCCATACTGAATCTGAGTGTCTTTGTCTAGGAAATGCAATGGGGATGAAGATTCATCAAGCAAGCTGCAATGTTGGTTATTTATATATGTGTCTGATACCACTTTCAAAAGCTTAAAGTCAATGTGGATGAAGACAAAATTCAACTTTGTTTAAATGAAATGATAAAACAACAACAAAATTCAACTTTGCTTAAATGAAATTATAAACTATTAAATTATAAAATATCAAGAAAAAGAATTAGTAAAGGGGCAGCTAGGTGATGCAGTTGATTAAGAACCAGCCCTGAAGTCAGGAGGACTTTAGTTCAAATCTGACCTTAGATACTTAACATTTCCTAGCTGTGTGACTCTGGGCAAGTCACTTAACTCCAATTGCTTCAGCAAAAAAAAAAAAAAAGAAGAAGAATCAGTAGAAATAAAAAAATACAAGATAGGAAAGAAAGATTCTAGCACTTGGGAGGGTCAAGAAAATTTTCATGTGTTTGAACTATGTCCTGAGAGAGAAGGAAGCTATGAAGCAGAGGAGGGAACACTTCCAAGCAAGGGAGGCAGTCAGCTCAAAGGCAAGAGAAGATGGATGGACAATTTCCACACTGAGATTTTGTGAGTCTACACTGATCAAAGGAAGGGACCTCGGAAGTCATTTCATTTCAATCTTCTCCTGCATAAATATCTCCTCTACACTATCCATGACAAGTGAGATTGGAGATCTACTCAGTCAAGGTTATGCAAGTATAAGTAGCAAAGCTGGATTGGAACTCAGGTCCTGAGATTCTAAGTCCATCACTCTTGCCATGGCACTATATATACTTGGACTGTGAGAGCTGGAAAGAGCCTTAGAATGCAGAATGTTAGACCTGAAGAAGTGTTAGGTATGGATTTAGAGACTAGGAAGTATCTTAGAACACAGAATATCAGGGCTCTTAGAACCCAGGAGGTCAGAGCTGGGAGGGCCCTTAGAACCCAGGATGTCAGAGCTGGGAGGGCCCTTAGAACACAGAATGTCAGAGCTGGGAGCCCATAGAACAGGAAATGTTAGAGCTGGGAGGGGCCTTAGACTTTGGTCTAAAAAACCCTCTTTTTTACAGAAAAGGAAACTCAATCTCTCGAGAGGTTCAGAGAACAACGAGGGGATGTGCCTGAGTCAAGGCTTTTTAACTCCAAGTCCCATTGAATTTTGCACTATGACTATGATGCCATGTTAGTCTTGCATGTGGGAAGAACATTGGCTTTGGAGTCAGATGATTACTGTTCATATCCCACTGCTGAGTCTTACTGTGATCCAGAGCAAGATCCCTAAGTCTCAGTTTCCTCATCTGAAAAATTAAGCCATCAATGTAGATAGTCTCTAAAGTCTTGTCCAACTCTTAGATCTCAATCACTCCATTTTCAAAAAAAAGTTGAGGTTGGGTTAGATGGTGTGAGAGAGACAAATCTGTATCTATCCATCTATCTATCTATCTATCTATCTATCTATCTATCTATCTATCTATC
>JAJPUD010001944.1:180384-245253 GCA_023553655.1 Myrmecobius fasciatus | reverse complement strand
ATCTATCTATCTATCTATCTATCTATCTATCTATCTATCTATCTATCTATCTAATATGAGGGGGGAGGGAGGGAGAGAGAGACATAGAGAGGCAAAGAGATATGTAGAAAAAGAGAGATAGAGGGGGGAAGAGAAAGAGAGAGAAAGACAGAGAGGAGAGAAGGAGGGAGGGAGGGAAGGAGGGAAAGGGAGGAAAGGAAAGGGACATAGAGATAGAAACAGAGACAGAAACAAAGAGAAATAGAGAGAAAAAAGACACACTGATATAAGTGAAATATGGAGACAGATCGAGAGACAGAGCCAGAGAGATACATAGAAAGAGAGGGAGAGATGAGGCAGACAGACAGATAGACACATACACACACGGAGGCAGACAGACAGACAAAAAGAGACAGTGATGGAGAGAGACAGAGACAGAGTCAGAAGCAGAGACAAAGAGAGATGTACAGAAAAAGAGAAACAAAGAGACACACAGAGAGACAGATACATAGAGACAGGAAAAAGAGACACAGAGACAAAGAGAGATATGCAAAAAGAGAGACAGGAGGTGGGGGAGGGTAGGAGGAAGGGAAAAGGAGAGGAAGAGGAAGAGGAAGAGGGAGAGATTATTCAGGGAAAGCCTTTCCCAGAGTTAACTGTCTGGAAAACTCTTAAATCTTAAGGCGTTGGACTCCAATGCATTCACTTTCCGAGGGCGCCATCTTGTGTTGAGTTTGTTGCTGCCCAGGACTCCCATTCAGAGGAAGGCAGTGGATGAACTTTCTGTAGGTCACTTGGAAATCCAAAGGCTTCTTTTTGCTTACTAGGTTCCCCCTCCTGAAGGAATATAAGTCCTGTCAGTGTTATTGCTCTTATTTAATTTTTAGCAGCAATTATCACCATTGATTGCACCCCTATGTCAGTTTTTTTTTTTTTTACTTTTAAATTCAGCTCTTGCCTCAGACATATGATTCCAAGCCAATCGCACACAACTGGTCTGCCCCAGTTTCCTCATCTATGAAATGGGGATATTTTTAATGCTTACCTTCCAAGGTTGTTGTAAGAATCAAAAGAGCTTCCTATAATTTTTAGTAAGCCCTTAACAAATGTTAGTTGACTGACTGAAATGAGATAACATATATAAAGTGTGCTTTGCAAACCTTAAAGTTATATATATACATATATATGTTAGATATTATAAAACACACAAATTCAAATTGTTAAAGGATGAAATTAATATTAAATAAACTGTTTTTGAGTCAATAGATGAGTGTTTTCAGTAGGGAAGTGATGGGTCAGACCTAGACTTTAGGAAAGTCACTTAGGCAGAAGGATTTGGAGTGGGTAGAAATTTAAAGCAAGAGGACTAAAGAGAAGGCTATTGCGAAGCACTTTACGTATGCTCATAGTTTATAAAGTTTGTACCTCATGCCTGGAAGAGGGTGTAGGCTTATTCTCCTCCCATTTTACAGATAAGAAGACTGTGGCTCAGAGACAGGAAGCAATTTGCCCAGAAAACTTTCCTCATAACAGACCTTCCAGGTAGGACTAGAATATTTGCTGCGGAACTGAGCCCAGGTTACCTTCTATCAGACCCCTTTGGAAACCGAGGTGCTCCAAAGGGACTAACATCAAGTCCAATCCCTGGACTACATGAAAAATTATTTTCTTAGACTGAAATTCAGAAGCTAACCCAAAGCAAGTTGGGGTGTCGGTTTCCTTATCTGTTAAAGCAAGGGAATAGGACTAGATATCTGGGTACCTTTCTACCTTCCAAATTCTTTGTTCTAACAGCCTGTATTCTAAGATCTCTTCTAGAAAATCACAGAATCTCAGGGTTGGATGGGCTTTGGTCCAACCCACATCTGAAAAAGGATTCTCACCCCATCTTGTCCAATCAGGGAGGTATATATTGAATGACTAACCCTATTAAATATGATCTTACTCAGTCTGGCATAAAATTCTAAACTCTCAAGATCTTCTGGAATCCTGACTTAGTCATTCAATATACACCTCCCTGATTTGTGGCAACAAGAATGCTCTACTTCCCCCCCGACTGCTTCCAAGGACTCTCAGCTTCCTTCAAAGAATAGCTCAGGGATCTCTTCCTCTACCAATCTTCATCCCAGTTATCTATCCTTCTGGAAGTGATTTTACATTATTGTGTGTGCTTCCTTCCTTTTATGCATGTCATATCTCACTGTAGAAAGTAAGCTTCCTGAGGGCAAGGAGATTTTGATTTCTATATTTGTAGATAGCCTAGCACAAAACCTGTGTTTAGTAAATGTTGAATTTGCCAACTTGACGAGCGTGCCATCTTTGCCTTGATTGAATCCTCGATAAACATGTCAAAAACATAAGGGGTAGGGTAGGGGAATTCCACGACAGACATTTTCCCATCTTGACATGGAACCATTAATACTTTGGGTTAAGCCACTCAATCAATTCCAAATCCATCTATCTAATTGTACTGCGGTCTAGTTATTATCTGTTGGTTATTTCAAATTTATCCTATTAATAGCTTGATCTTACATAGTTGTTAGCATTTTGTCTTCCCCTGTGAGTTCTTTGAGAAAAAGGACTGTCTTATAATTTTCTTTGTATCTTTAGGTCTCAGCATAGTGCCTGGCACTGATAAGCTCAATAAATGCTTGTTGAAGAATGACTGCCTGCATATCTCCCCATCTTGTCCACATTAGTAGCGTGAGCTCTAATACTGTATTTCTTAAGGTCCCTCCCAGCTCTAGCATTTCATTTTCTAAGTTCTTTTCTAATTCTATTATTTTCTGTGATAAGGTCCCTCAAAGGTATTACCTTCTTTTTCCTAAGGTCCTTCCCAATTTTGACATTCTATCTATTTTAAAATCTATTTCAGCTCTGATATTCTATGTTGTTAGAATGTCTGTGTTGTAAGAATATCTATGTTGTAAGCTTTCCATCCAAGCTCTGATATCTTATGCGCTAAATCAGCACGTTTCAAACTTTTTGATCCCAGCACCTCCTTAAAACACTTACAAATTACTGAGGACCCCAAAGAGTTTTTGTTTATGTAAGTTATATCATCTATATTTATCATGTTAAAAATTAAAAATGATAAATTTTAAAAATATCTAAATAGTAATTCATTTTAAAACAGCAGTAACAAACTCATTATATATTAACCTAAATAGCTTTTCTTGTGGAAATAACATTTTCAAAAAAAAATTAGTGAGGAGAACAGCATTGTTTTTGCAAATCTCTTTAATATCTGATTTCAGAGAGGACAGGTAGATCCTCACGTTTCTGCATTAAATCTGTTGCAATAACTTGTCTTGGTTGCAATACATGAAGAAAATCTGGTCTCACACGGATATGCGATTGGAAAAGGGAGGAATATTTTAACAGGGCAAAAAAAAATCTCAGTATTATAAAAATTGTTCTGACCTCTTGAACCCTCTGAAAAGGTTTCAGGAACTCCCAGTGCTTCTCCGACACACTTTGAAAACTGAAGTTCTAAGGTATTTTCTAGCCCTAACCCTCTGTGCTCTAAGTCCCACAAGCTCTGACATACTGTATATTAAGGTTCACACCTCCCTCTCCACAACTGACATTTTGTGTTTTAAGGTTCATACATCCCATCCACCCCCACAGCTGACATTCTGTATTCTAATTTACCTCTCAGCTCTGACATTTGACATTTCATTTTTAAATGAGAAATTTCAGCTAAGCCTTTGAGAGAGAAATTTTTTTTAATGCAAAACTGTCTAAATGGAGAGGGGATCTTTGTCCAGGTATCATCTGACTCGATCCCCTGTAGTGGGTTTGCCATGCACTCTTAGATTCTGTGAGTGGATGAAATATTCAAGGTGGGATCAGGACTTTGTGTGGGGTCCCTTCCCCTGGATGTTCTTTATAGGATTCTGAGCTTGGAAAAGGCCACAGTATGTTGTTCTCAGGGGGCCCCACGTGCTTCTTTCTGAGCTTGACAGAACAGATAAGGAGCTAATCAATCAACCCAGCCTGCTCTCTGCACTCCCTTCTGGCCTAAGGACTATAAACACAGCCTTCCCCCCTCTATGTACATCTGTCTCTGTGTATATATGAATCTTCACTCTCTCCCCCTTCCTGATTCTAGACTCAAACTCACCTCACTTACTGGAGACCCACATGCCAGTCCCAAAGGGGACAGCTATTATTCTTCCCAACTCATTCTCGTGTCCAACCTCAATTTTTCACTTAAAGTCCTTAGATGGGAAGGCTATTCATTGGAGTGACCCATTTATTCTTATGGGATCATCTGAAAATTAATAGATGGATTTGTACTAAAGGGGAGGGAAAATAAAAAGGAATATCGAAGGAGCCCAAAGAACCTTTATGGGTTCTGTTGGCTGGCATGCCAGCTGTTACACTGGCCTCTATCTGTTCTTCCACCCTGCATCCCTCTCAAAAATTATTTTATTTTATTTTGACTGTATTAGGTATATGTGTGTGTTTGTGTATATATATATGGGTAGAAGATATGTTCATTAAAGGTAGGGTCTCTGTGTGTGTGTGTGTGTGTGTGTGTGTGTGTTAGTATCTGGCACAGTGCCTAGCATAATTTTATTTTTACCTATCCTATGTTTGCATGAGGCACCTAAGTGGTTCATTGGATAGAGTCCTAGAGTCAGGAAAATTCATTTTCCCAAGTTCAAATCTGGGATCAGACGTTTACTAGTTATGTGACCATGAAAGATAGGTTAAGTTGCCTTCAGGGTCATGTCATTCAATTCTATGTGCCTCAGTTTCCTCATCTGTAAAATGAGAAGGAAATGGCAAACCATTCCACTATTTTTGCTAAGAAGACCCCAGATGGGGTCATGAAGAGTCACCACTGAAATGACTGGACTGAATGATTTCATTAGTGTAGGGAGGGTCTACAAATACAGATTGACACCTTCTCAGCAATTTATAGTTTTCTAGAATTGTCTGAGGATGTTAAGAGAGTAAATGACATGTCTGGTCAGGGTCGTACTATCAGAATGTTGGGGGTGACATTCGAACCCAGATCTTCATGGTTCTAAACACACCATGTGTATTCTTTCTACCTCACCACATAATCTTTTACCTGGCACATATTAAGTGCTTAAAATATAAATTAATGATTGCCCCATGATTTAAAAATATTGAAGAGGCAGAAAATCATTTTCTGATCACTATGCCAATCAATAAACACTAATTTTTAAACACTAAAGTGTTTAAAACACCTATTAAGTGCCACATCTGGTGCTAAAGGCTGGGAATACAATGAAAGGCAAAAAAAAATGAGTCTTTATCCTGGAAGACCTTATCATCTAATGGAAGAGACAATATGCAAAATAAATATGTGCCAGCAAGCTATCATATCTAATAATTAGGAAATAAGCAACAGAGGAAAGGCACTGGGATTAAAGGGGGTGGAAGAAGGCTTTCTGTACAAGGTTGAACTTATTATCTGACTTGAAATATATTGCATGGGCCTTGTTTTACCTATTTTGAACAAAACACTTAAAAATGAACAATTTGGAGCTTCTGTTTTCCCAACTCTAAAAAGGAAATAATAATAATTGTCAGATAATGTTTGAAGAAAAGTATTTTATGAATTCTAGCATTGTATAGCAAGGGTTCTTTTCTTTCTTCTTCTTCTTCTTCTTTTTCTTTTCTTTTCTTTTTTTTTTTGAGGCAATTGGGGTTAAATGACTTGCCCAGAGTCACACAGCTAGGAAGTGTTAAGCGTCTGAGGCTAGATTTGAACTCAGGTCCTCCTGATTTCAGGGCTGGTGCTCTATCCATTGCACCAACCCTATAGCAAGGGTTCTCAACTAGAGATCTGCAAAATTAAAAAAAAAATGTTGTGATAACTGTTCAGTTGTTTTCAGTTTATGTCTGACTCTTTAAGACTCCAAAGATATCACAGTGGTTTGCCATTTCCTTCTCCAACTCATTTTACAGATGAGGAAACTGAGTTAAACAAAGAGAAATGACTTGTCCAGAGTCACATAGCTAAGTGACTGAGGCTGAATTAGAACTCAAGAAGGTAGTTATTCCTAGCTCTGGGCTTGGCACTCTAGCTACCAAACCACCTCCCTGCTCTGTGATAAACCATATCTCCATACAGTTGCTTTACATTATAATCACACTGTATTTTATTTTTATGCAATTAAAATATTCTTCTGAGAAAGCCCTGCCAGATACCCACAGGATATGGCACCCCAAAAAGATTAAAGGGAAGCATTAATGGTTACAAATGGCTCCAAGGATAGGACGCTAGAGGGCAGTAGTATCACACAGCGTTCATGTCTAGCCTGCACCCCACAAACACACACCCTGCCACCCTCTGCCCCCCAAAGCTTCCCTGCCAGCTGTCCCCTGGAGAATGGAGGCAACTCAGGAAATGATGAAAGCCTTAACTCTGCCTCTGGTCAAATCCTGCCCAATGCAACTCTAGCAACGAGAAAGCATTCTGTTTTTAAAACATTAGGAAGAGCGATGAGAATTAGCTGATGATCAGATTTAGTCTCTGAAACTGCCAGTTGTGTGACCTTGGGCGACAGTGTGACCTTGGACAAGTGATTTCTCCGCTCTGATTTTTGGTTTTCCTCATCTGTAAAACGGAGATTTTGAGCCTGATGGGCCCTCTGCTCCTTTCTGTAAGTCATTGGATTGGAGAGTAGAAAGGGACTTTGGACATGAAGGGAGCATTTTATAAGAAAAAACAAACTTGGGGTGACTTGTCCAAGTTCACACGGTTAACAGGAGAGCAAGAGAAAGAAACTCATGTGTCCTATTCCAGATTCAATCTTTTTTCTAACTCGATACAATGAATATCTAGACAGATACATTGATTAGGATGGGTTGGTTAGCCCACTGAAAAACTCTGAAGGGATAATCTCATTACTGCTAAAGGTGCAAAGAATGCTATTGAAAACATGGAGAATAGATCCAGAATAAGGAAGGGAGGGGCTTTAGAACCCAGGATATCAGAGCTGGGAGAACCTTAGAACCCAGGAGGTCAGAGCTGAGAGAATCTTAGAACACAGGATATCACAGCTGGGAGGGAACTTAGAACCCAGGAGGTCAGAGCTGGGAGAATCTTAGAACACAAGATATTAAAGCTGGGAAAGAACTTAGAACACAGAATGTCAGAGCTGGGAGAACCTTAGAACACAGGATGTCAGAGCTGGCAGGGCCTTTAGAACATGAGATGTTAGAGCTGGGAGGGCCTTAGAATCCATAATGTCAGAGCTGGGAGAATCTTAGAACCCAGGAGGTCAGAGCTGGGAGGGCCCTTAGAACCCAGGAGGTTAGAGCTGGGAGAACCTTAGAACCCAGGAGGTCAGAGCTGGGAGGACCCTTAGAACCCAGGAGGTCAGAGCTGGGAGGGCCCTTAGAACCCGGGATGTCAGAGCTGGGAGGGCCCTTAGAACCCAGGAGGTCAGAGCTGGGAAGGCCCTTAGAACAGAGGAGGTCAGAGCTGGGAGGGCCCTTAGTACCCAGGATGTCAGAGCTGGGAGGGCCCTTAGAACACAGATGCCGAGTTAGAAGGCCCTGGAGATCTCTTCCTATCCTTTTATTTTACAGATGAGGAAGCTGAGACCACAGAGAGGGAGCCTTCAGAGCTCCAGTGACAGCCCCAGGTCTCATAAGTCCCAGGCCTGTAGATTTACGTAGTAAGACAACTTCAGAAAACTCAGCCCTGCTTTGGGAGGCGTTGGGTGGGTGAGGAGGAAGCAGACTGTTCAAGCTGAAATCCTTAGCAGGCGGTGATTGTCCTCTCCATCTGCTGTCAGCCCTCGGCAGAGAGGAATAATGGCAACAGGGGAACAAATATTATGAGAGTAAATGTGTAAACAACGAGCTGTCGGTGACTTCATTGGTCATAAACAGGCCTTAGAGCCTGCAACGCCTGCCAGGCCATCCCTGCGTGGGGCCTCTGTGGAAGGACCTGCGGTGACCTACTGTACCATGGCAAGGGAAAAGACAGCAACCTTCTCCTCCTCCTCCTGCCTCCTCTCCCTCCTGCCTCCAACATGGTTGAGGTTGATCTGGAGAGACAAGAATGATTTCCAGAACTGTGAAAATATAAAATGCTTAAGCTGGCTCTGTAGGGATGTGGAGGAAATGTGCTGACCCTGGAAGAACACACAAAGGTGTCAGGACTGAGAGGATTCTAAGCAGGGTCCCCTCTCCCCCAGCACTGTCTCATTCTAGTGTCTTCCTCACTGCTGCTTAAATTCGAACATTTTCTTTCTAAGGTTCCTTCCATTCCTTACTCCGTTCCTTACGTTTTGTGTCAAAAGCTCTAACATTCTTTTTTCTCACCTCTGACAGTCTGGGTTCTAAGGACCTTCCCAGCTCTGGCAGTCTGTATCCTAAGGGTCTGATATTCTGTATTCCACACACCTTCCATTGTCCTCTGTTAGAACTATATTCTTGGGGTAGCTAGGTGGTGCAGTGGATAGAGCACTAGCCCTGAAGTCAGGAGGACCTGAGTTCAAATGTGGTCTCAGATCATTCCTAGCTGTGTGAACCTGGGCAAATCACTTACCCCCAATTACCTCAGCAAAAAGCAAAAAAAAAAAAGAACTATATTCTTGTCCCTATATGCAGAAACAAGACAAATGAGAGGTTGGAGAGAAGTGTAATTTAAGGAAAGCCCTTCTGATATTCAATGCCATCCAAGAGAGGAATAAGTTGTCAGTGGGCTACGAGTTCCTCCCTAGTAGAGAGTGTCTAGCAAAGGCTCGATGACTATTTGTTGAGAACATTGTCCAGCACATTCTGGTCAGATATAAGTTGGCTTTGGGTCTATGAAATCTCTTTCAATATATGGTTCTGTGACCATCTACTCTAAGAAGAAGCAAGAAAGAGTAGAAAGGGAATTTAAAATGAAATCTAGAAGACCTAAGTACTCAGTATCTGTGTGACCTTAGCCAAGTAATTTTTTTTAAATAAAGCTTTTTTTTTTTTCCAAAACATATGCTTGGATAATTTGACAGCATTGATTCTTGCATAGCCTTGTGTTTAAGATTTTCCCCTCCCCTAGATGGCAAGTAATTCAATATATGTTAAACATGTAAAAATATATGTTAAATCTAATATGTACAAACATATTTATACAATTGTCTTGCTGCCCAAGAGAAATCAGATCAAAAAAAGAAAGTAAATGGGTAAGAAAACAAAATGCAAACAAAAAGAGTGAGAATGTTATGTTGTGATCCACACTCAGTTCCCACAGTTCTCTTTCTCTCTGGGGGTAGAAGGCTCTCTTCATCACAAGGTCATTGGAACTTGGCCAAGTAATTTTAATTAACACAGCAATCTAGAAATATGAAGCACTTGCTTTGAATCAGGTATTGTGTTAGGTAAGAACCATCTATGACCTGAAGGAACTTATATTCTGACAGGGGAGATCACAAAGACGCATGTAATAACACAGAATAAACGAAAAAGAAAATAAATACAAAATAGTTTAGGGTAATGTAGTTTGGGAGAGAGGGAGGACATTAACATTCAAGGGATCAGAAAAAGCTTCATGGAGAAGATTATGCTTCAGCTCTCTCTTGAACAGACACATTAGAAGGAGGGAAGGAACAACTTCCAAGCACCTGGAATATCCTGTCAAAATTCAGGGAGGGGAAGATGGTATATTGTTTGAGGAACACAGAGAAGGACCATTTGTGGATATTTGGATATTTGGATTACATAGTACAGGAGGGGAGTAATGTCCCACAAAGCTGGAAAGATTAGTTGGGGCCAAGTTGGGAAGGATATTAAAAGCTAAACAGAGGAGTTGATATTTGATCTTATGGTAGTAGGGAGCCACTGGAGTTTGTTGTTGAGTAGGACAATGACACGATCCAGTCTATGCTTAAGAAAGATCACTTTGGCAGGAGGATGGACAATGGACTAGATTTGGAATTTAGGAGGCTATTGCAATAATTCAGTCAAGAGAGACGAGGGTCTGAACTAAAGCAGTCACTGTGCAAATAGAGAGAAAAGTCAGAGGGGAAGGAGGTTCTAGAGGTAGAAACTTCACTGTCTGGCAGTTTCATTGGCTATGTAGAGTGAAAGGAAGCCAAGGGAGTCAAGAACAATGCTGAAGTTTCCAACCTGGGAGACTGGACAGAGAACTTGAGAAAAGGGATAGAACTGAAGAAAAAAAGGAATGGTTTCTACTTTGGACATGATGAGTTTGAGTTATGTCCAAAACATTGAGTTTGATTGTCCAATATGGTGATGTAGGTATGAAGTTCAGAGTGAGAATGGGGCTACCCCTCTCTCTATTTCAGTTTTCTCATCTGGAAAATATATGAGATGATCTCTAAGCACCCCTTCAGTGCAGAATCTCACTTTCTCAACTGTAAAATGAAAAAAGTGGGTTAAATAATCTCTTTAAATTCTCTATCTCCAATATTCTGGCTAGTAGGTGGCCTTATGTGGAAAGAACTTCCCATCCACAGAGGACTGATCATAGACAAATTCAGTGGCACTTTCAGTAAAACTTTCCTTACCTCCTTACCCTACAAGCAACGTCTCCTTCTCCTATCCTTAGGAATCATGGAAGAAGCCTTCATTTTGAGACCAGAAGACATGGATTCCAATCTTACTTCTGATGCTTTCTATCTTTCTATAAAATAAGGAAGGTGAACTGGCTGGCCTTTAGGATCCCTTTCCATCCAAGACCTTTATATTTCAAAATTAGAGAATCATTCCTTTGACTTATTTTTTTTTTCTTTTTTGGGGAGGCAATTGGGGTTAAGTGACTTGCCCAGGGTCACACAGCTGTTACGTGTCTGAGACCAGATTTGAACTCAGGTCCTCCTGACTTCAGGGCTGGTGCTCTATCCACTGTGTCACCTAGCTGCCCCCCTTTGACTTATTTTTAACAATCAATCAATCAGTCAATTAAACAATACCTACCACTGACTTTTAGTCAATAATGCCTTGCCTGAATCTTCAAGATCATAAACTTTTCAGTCAACTGACAAATAGTTATTAAGTACAGAGTATGTGCCAGGTACTACTCCAAGTGATGAGGAGAAAATACAAAAGAGTTCTTGCTCTCATGAAACTTACATTCTAAAGGAGGAGAGTCAGGATATAATATGTGAAGGGAGAGAGGCTACTAGATTTGGAGTAAGATCTGAGTTGAATCCTGCCTCAGGTACTTACTAGTTGTGACTTGGAGTCACCTGACTTCCCTGGAACTGGATTCATTATCTATAAAATGATAGAGTTGAACTCAAAAGCCTACAAGAAATCTTTTGCATTGCTAAATCTATGATCCTATGATTCCTAACTATTATACCTTTCAGAGAGTGAGGGCTTCTGGTCTAGGCAGTAATGGAGAATGGGGATGGGAGACACAGGGCAGTAGAACCAAAGGACTATCATGTTCTTTCCATTAGCAAAGTGCTTGTTTTCTTCCCTATTGTTAAATTAATTCTTTTCAATTAACAAAAATATGTATTCTTTCCCTTCTACTTCCTTCCATCATTACAACCTCCCATAGAGAAAGAAATAAAAACAAAACCCCTGTTACAAATATGTAGTCAAGCAAAACAAATTCTCACATTGACCATGTCCAAAAATAATATTTGTCTCAATCTGCACTGAGTCCATTCCCTTTCTGTCAGCAGGTGGGTCATTATTTCATTATGAGACCTCTTGAATCGTGGTTAGTCATTACGTCGATCAGACGTTCTAAGTCTTTCAAAGTTGTAATTGCTGTTCCTGTGTCTTTACAATGTTGTATAAATTGTTCTCCTAATTCTGCTGCCTTCATTCTGCATCAGTTCATACAAGTCTTCCCAAGTTTTTCTGAAGTCTTCCCTTTCATCGTTTCTTATAGCACAATAGTATTCCATCATATTCATATTAGGTCAATAGGGGCAGCTAGATGGTACAGTGGATAAAGCACCAGATATGGAGTCAGGAGCCCTGGGTTCAAATCTGTCTTCATATAGTTAATACATCCTGTTTGTATGACCCTGGGCAAGTCGCTTAACCCCAATGGTATCTCAAAAAAAAACATATTAGGTCAGTAGGTGGCATAGTGGACAGAGTGCCAGGCCTGGCATCAAGAAGACTCATTTTCTTGCATTTAAATTTGGACTCAGAGACTTACTAACTGTATGACCCTGGACAAGTCTCTTTACCCTATTTGCCTCTGTTTCCTCATATGTAAAATGAGCTGGAGAAGGAAATGGTAAACCAATCTTGTATCTCTGCCCCCCCCTCCAAAAAAAAAACCCAAATGAGATCACAGAGCTTTAGACACAACAGAAAAACAATTGAATGTATTCAACTATTCTCCAATTGATGAGCATCCCCTGTTTCTGATTCTTTGCTAACCCCAAAAGAGCTAATATAAATATTTTTGTTCATATGGGTCCTTTTCCTTTTTCTTTACTCTCTTTGGGATATAGACCTAGCAGTGGTACGGTATTCCATCAAATAGGGAGTAGAGATTTTTGACTAGTTCATAATGATGATAGTGGTAGAAAATCACTATCTACATAGTCCTCCCTTCTTACCCACAAATGTGTCCAGGTCTTCCCCATCCTCAAAATGCTTTCACTTGGTCCTGCCATTCCTTCAAAGTATCCTCCTCTTCCTCTCCTCCCTTCTTATAAACTCTCAGAAATGTATCTCTATTTGCTGTTTCCAGCTCTATATCTTGCAGTATGTTTTCTGACCTACCCAGTGGGTAGAAGCTGTTCCTGAATATTGTCAATGAGTTTTTAATGTTAGACTTTAAAATAGTCTTTTCTTTTAAAAAACATTTTATTGATAACTTTTGTTTTTATATTAGCTACATTTTCTGATGTACCTCTTCTCCTGCCCCTTCCCAAAAAGCTATCCATTATTTTTTTTTAAATAATAGCTTTTTATTTTTCAAAATACATGCAAAGATAGTTTTCAACAATCACTCTTTCCAAACTTTGTGTTCCAAGTTTTTCTTCCTCCCTCCCCAACTCCCCTAAACAGCAAGTAATCCAATATAGGTTAAGCATCTACAATACTTCTAAACATATTTCCACATTTATGATGTTGTATAAGAAAAATCAGATCAAAAAGGGGGAAAATGGGAAAGAAAAAAAACAAGCAAGCAAACAACAACAACAAAGGTGAAAATACTATGTTGTGATCTACATTTAATCCCCATAGTGCTCTCTCTGGCTTTCTCCATCATAAGTCTTTTGGAATTAAAGTCATCAATTACAATAAAAGATTTAAAATGGAAAAAAAATCAGTTCAAGAAAACTTATCAACTTATTGAAATGTCTGAAATTCTCTGTAGTATTCCATGCCCATAACCCCTATTTCTCCTCAACACTCTTTGCCTTTGGTCATCTTCCTTGCTCTGGCTTGATAATTCTTCCATCACAGCTTTTCCTTTAACTTTAAAAAAAAATTAGCTATTTTACAAAAATTCAGCACATAGATATAGGACAGTGCATTTAAATGAACAACTCAACAGTATATTAATTTTTGGTTGAAGTAGCTTGTTCAGTTCTCAGTCTATATCCTAGCATAGCTCAAGTACAGGTAGATAAGATTCCATCTTAATGGCAAGAGCTGGTCTACCACATTGATAGACTCTGACCTCTCCTGATTCTCTTTCTGCTGTCTATTCCTTGGTGTTGAATTATCATTGAATTATCATGAAATATCATACCATTCCTTGGTGTTGAATATCTCTTGTCATCTTACTCTGGGTGCTTCTCATCTTTCTATATCATCTTTCTTGGAGATCTCATCAGCTCCCATGGGTCCACTTCTACACAAATAACTCGTGTGTGTGTGTGTGTGTGTGTGTGTGTGTGTGTGTGTGTGTGTGTATCCATCCATAATCTCTTGCCTATACCCTTGTTGTGCTTCATCAACTGTTCACTGAATATCTTATCCTAATACCCTGAAGATGTCACAAAGTCAACATATTCCAAATAGAATTCATTATATTCCCCCAGTTCATAAACCCAGAGTCTTCCTTGATTCTCTCTCTTTCTAGCGACCCATATCCCACCAGCTACCAGCTCTTGTTGATTCTATTTCCATAACATATCTTATATCCATTCCCTTTCCTGGAGTCACACACATTCATCACTCTAGTTCATTGAGCCCCAAATTCTGGAGACAAACTGCTATAGCTCTCCCTCAAGATTTTGGGGATACTCCAAAGGACTGAGGTATCTTTCTCTCATGCCAACAGCTTTTAGGTATATTCACCCTAACTTTAGTCATCAGTGACTAACTCCCAAATGCCATGTAACCATTTTATATCAAATGGTTTTTACAAAAACAAAAAAGTTTTCAAAATTACACCAAGAAAAAGTGCAAACATTTCAAAACCCCACTACCTTGGGGGAGCACTCTCCCCTATATCACCACAGTCACTGGGAAGTGTGGGCTCTGACTTGATGTATTTCCTACTTAGTACATGTCCAAATCTGGCAATATTTCCGGATGACTATGACTAGGGTGGTTCTTGAAGGTCATTCTTTGGGACATTTAATAATAAATCCACTCTCCAGATTACCAGACTTCTGGACAACTTGGTGAGTTTTGAAACTCACAATGTTTTAGCTGCCAGATTAATCTCTTTTATGTAAAAAAGGGGTAAACATCAAGACAATAAACCATTGTCTCTATTCATGGGGTCACATGTCAGCCTTAGACAGGAAGGGCTCAAGGTCTTTCCTCTTGTAGCATCTCTTATTGAATGCCATAAATGAAGGAATAACTCCAACCAAGGAGACAGAAATTGTGGAGGTCACCTAAGATCCCATGGAAGCATTCCCAGTTGTGGCTTTAAAACCAAAACTGATCAAAGAGGTGGTTGTCCACTGTGTGGTTAGCAAACTGGAACCAGTTACAGAATATCTATATATGCTCCAGAGTTTCTTCAAGGTACTTTCATTACATGTTACCATAATTCTCCCAGAAGCAGGCTCCCCAACTACTTGGATACAAAGTACTGTATTAGCCAAGCACACTGATACATTCTGTGCAGACTCCTAGGAACTGGACTCATTGGCCAATCTCCCATTACAACAGCAGCTCAGAACCATGTAGTGGATTCCCACTGATGACAGGATAAAATATAAACTCCTTACTTTGGCATTTCAGACTTACCATACTTTGACACTTTGTACATTTCAGGTTTTAGTCTGTATACTGATAACTAAGACTGGACCACTTATGGTTCCCTAAATTTCATTCAATTATTTATTTAGTTTGTGATATATTTATTATTTATTTATTCCCTAAATTTTAAATTTCAATTTCCGTACATTTGCCCAAGCCATTCCCCATGGCTGGAATAATCTCCTTCAATATTCCTGCCTCTCTGAGTCTTTGTCTTCCTTTAAAGCTTAGCTGACATCCCTTCATGAAGTCCTCTTGATGTTTCCAGATATTAGTGGTCTCCTCTTCCTCTTCTTCCTCCTTTTCCTCTTCCATTTTCCTTATATTTGTATCTGTGTGCATTTTATTATCCCCACCTCAAGTAGAATGTAAATTTCTTGAGGTCAAGAACCATTCCATCTTTGGCTTTGTGTCCCTGGTCTAACACAGCACTTAGCACAGAGTAAGTAACTCAGTAACTCAGTAAAAAAAAATTTTTTTTTTTTTTTTGTAAATTGAAATGATTTAATTCACAGAATAAATAGCACCTGGGCTAAACATTAAAGGGTTCCAAGAAGGAGAAGTAAAGAGGAAATGCACTTCATATATGGTGGAGTCTCTCAGCTTCTCCAAATGCTGAGAGATCATATAGATGTTTTCAGATCTGAGGATCAGCAGATAGGCTAATTAAGTTGGAATGCTGAGTATATTGAAGAAAGGAATATGAAATAGGGACAGAAAGGTCAGTTGAAACTGGATTGTTGAGGATCTTGAATACTAAGTTGAAACACATATTTTAGGGGCAATAAGGAGGCACAGAAGGTTTTTTTTTTTTGAGTACAAGAGAGATGAAGGTCAGATGGGAACATTAGGAAGATCCGTTCTGGTCACTGTGTGAAAGATGGTTTGAAAAAGGTAGACAATGGAGGTAGGGAGGTCAATCAGAAGTTTATTAAAATAGTCCCAGGAAATAGCAATGAAGGTCCCACAGTGGTAACCATATAAATGAAGATGATTAGGGGAGACATAGTGGTGATGGAATTTGATAGGTTCTGTCAACATTAAAACCTGGGCAAAGGGAACATTGATAGGTGACATCTGTAAGTCAATAAACATTTATCATGTGCCTATTATGTGCCAGGCATTGTGCTGGGCATTGGGGTAACAAAAAGAATTGGGAAAAAAAACCTTCAAGGAGTTTAAACAATAATGGAAGAGACAACAAGCAAACAAATTATGTACAAACAAGTTATGTACAGGATAAATAGAAAATAATTTAAAAAGGGAAGACACTAGAATTATAAAAGAGTGGTGAAGGCTTTCTGTAGAAGACAAGATTTTAGTTGGGACTTAGAGGAAACTATATATAGCCAGTAGGCAAAAAATGAGGAAAAGAACATTTCAGGTATGAGGAATAGCCAGAGAAAATGTGAAGAGATGGAATGTCTTAACCAATTAGTTAGTCTTTCTGTCTTTCTTTTGCATATTTTTATTGGTTAATATTTTCTTTCCTTCCAATTACACACCAACATTTTTAAACTGGTTTTTTTCTCTCCTTCCCTTCCTCCCCTCATTCTTCCCTGAGACAGTAAATAATTTGTTATAAATGTGCAATCTTGTAAAACATATTTTTATATCAATCATATTGTGAAAGAAAATATAGTTCAGAAACCCATGAAAAAATAAAGAAAATGAAAATCATGTACTTTGATCAATATTTAGATTCTATCACTTCTTTCTCTGGAGATGGAGAGCATTTTTAATCATGATTTCTCTGGAATTATCTTAGATCATTTTGTTGCTAAGGATAGCTAATTCATTTGCAGTTGATTATTGCACAATATTACTGTTACTGTGTAAAATATTTTCCTGGTTCTGCTCACTTCACTTTGCATCAATTCATGGAAATCTTTCCAGATTTTTCTGAAATCCACCTGAAATCCATGATTTCTTATAGCACAATATATATGTGATATATATAATGCATATTATATATATATCACATATATAATATATATTATATATATTGTGATGTATCACAATATATATATATAATATACATTATATATGTAACATATACCTTAAGTTGTTCACCATTCCCCAGCTGATGAGCATCACTTCAATTTTCAACTCTTTGTTACCATAAAAAGAACTTCTGTAACTATTTTTGTACATATAGGTCCTTCCTCAACCTTTTTAGTAATGGTATTGCTAGATCAAAGGTTTCGAAGTTTTATAGCCCTTTGGACATAATCCAGGGTTTTTTTTTGGATAGTGTTTCAAGGCTTGTGAAGCACCTTACAAATTATCCACACCATGACCCCATGACATAATCACTACAAATATTATTCCTGCCATTTTGAAGAGGAAATCTCAAAGAAATAAAGCAAATTACTCACAGTCATATGGTCTCATGTGGGATTTAGATCCAGGTCCCTCCTGATTTCAGGTCTAGTATTTCTTGTGTTCCCTCCCCCTCAAGAATCAGTAGAGACCTTGTGACCCTGGGCAAGTCAAGCCACCTAAATCAATTAGCATTTAAGTACTTATCAAGTGCTAGACACTTTACTAAGCACTAGGGATGCAAAAAAAAAAAAAAAAAAAAAAAGGCAAAAACAGCTCCTCCTTTTAAGAGCAAGTCACTTCACCAATCTGTGACTCAATTTCTTTATCTGTAAAATGAGAGCACTGCCTAGCTGTGTGACCCTGGGCAAGTCACTTAACCTCAATTGCCTCAGCAAAAAGCAAAAAGCAAAAAAAAAAAAAAAAAAAAGAGAGCACTGGACTCAATGTTCTCTAAGATCCCTTCCAGCTGAGAATCTGTGACCTGAAACATTGCAATTATGTCTTAGATTTAGTTGTTCCAATCAAGTATCTTTAGAATAGAAGATGGTGCTCTTCATTTAGGGCTTTAGACAGTATCTACTGCCTTCCCTTCCCACAAATGGACTGCTTTGCTTCTAGAATTATTATACCTATTAGCTCAAGCCCTAGGCCTAGATGGTGAGTAGAAGAAAATGGCATGTTGGTCCTGGACTTGAAAAGATCAAAGTTCAAATCCTAACTCAGAAATTTAGTGACTAGGGGGCAGCTAGGTCATTCAGCGGTTAGAGCACCAGCCCTGAAGTCAGGAGGACCTGAGTTTTGAGCTCAGACATTTAATATTTCCTAGTTGTGTGACCCTGGGCAAGTCACTTAACCCCAATTGCCTCAGCCAAAAAAAAAAAAAAAGAAATTTATTGGCTGTCACTTAAGTCTTGTTTGCCTCAGTTTCCTCATCTGTAAGATAGGGATAATATTCCCTACCTCCCAGGACTATTACAAGGATTTAATAAATGTCAATTTATTAATTATATTATAATATAATTATATATTTTAATGAGTAATCAATAATCAATAAAGCACTAATAACAATTCCTTGATAATAAATTATGAATAATAAATTAATAACAATATTTAATAAATGAGTTAATAAAATGGGGCAAAGTATTTTTCAAATATTTAAGTGTTATATTAATGCCAGTTATTATTGTTGTTATTATTTTTGCTGAGGGGGAGGTAAGCTGACTCACTCTAACTGTACCCTGATTCCAAGGAGGTAGGGGTGGCAGCCTGAGGTTGTAGGAATCTCGCTAAATAGTTCAGTTCCCTATAAATCAGGGGCCCAAGGAAGTCACAACATCCATAAATATTTATGTTGTCTCCAAAAAAATTGTACTTGATATATTTTATTTGTGGAAAGGCAGTAAGTGGCGGCACAGCCGTTATTTTTGGCTGCGTCAGGACTGGGAGCTGTAAGGATGCCCTGTTTGTGCTGGGGCCAGAGTCCAACCCAGGGCTCCCCTAGAGACTCCTCATTTCCTCAAGCTCCAGCACAGGGTCACTATCTTAGGGGTGTTTCCTTTGGAGGTGTCAGAGGAATCACAAGGAAGGTGGCAGGGGTCAGAAGCTGGGGGGGGCTGGAAAGGCTCTCTTGGAATCTGATCCCATTACCTGGGATGTCCCCCTCAGTCAAAACAGCAAGGCCCACTCTGGGGGTGGGGACAGGCAGACTAGCCCTGGTCCTATTCAGTCCCCACGCTAAGACACAAACTCTACCCTAATTGTGCTTCCAGTTAGAGGCCTAAACCCAATTCTAATCCCTACTCTGACCCTAAGTGTATTCCTAAATATAGCATGAATTCCCAAAGCCAGCCCTGACTCTGCCCTTGTCATTTGTACCTCATTCTCGAAGAGGACCATGGCATGCAAGTGAGTTGGATTGAAGGGAGGAAGGGCTATGCCTGCCTCACTTTCCCCTCCAGAGCCATCTGGGTCCAGTGACCAGACATAGATCAGGATGACTGGACAGGGCCCTGGATGAAGAGGGAGACTTTGGCCTTTGTAAGGTCTTTAGCAACATCCAATCAACGATCAAGGCTAGGAAAGAAGTGAGACAGAGAATGGCCTCTTTTAACTAGTCAAAAAAAATCAGTCTGGGATGGGAAGACCCTCAGAGTTCCTGGCCAAAACAGAAAAATTACCATTTATATTCACTATGAGCCCAAACCATAACCAAGTGGAGCTTGGCCTGGAACTTTTTGCTGGCCAATAGAACAGAGCCAGTGATTTGGATTTAAGGCATGGTCCTTAAGAAAGAAATCTGGCCTATGAATTCCTAGATATTTTTCAAGGTTTCAGAGATCAAAATTTACCTTTCTTTGGGCAGAGCACCCAATACTCCATGTGAATAGAGGAAAGAAAATGGAAAGAAGGACAGAAAGAAAAAGAAAAGGAAAGAGGAAAAGAAAGAGGGAAGGAAAGGGAAGGAAAAGAAAGGGAAGGGAAGGGAAAAGGAAAAGGAGAAGGGAAGAGAAAGGAAAAGAAAAAGGGAAAGGAAAAGAAAAAGGGAAAGGAAGGGAAGGGAAAAGAAAAGGGAGAGGAAGGAAAGGAAAGGGGGAGAGGAGAGAAAGAGAGAAGGGAGGGAAGGAGAAAAGGAATCCTTAATCCAAATCTCAAATCTTATATTCCAAGTCCCATTCCTATTCCCCCTCCCAGCCTTGATTCTGTTCCTTGGAAGCTTGATTTATCCTTAGGAAATAAGGCCAGACTATTGAGATTTATGACCCTCACCCAGCTTGGAGACAACATTTTTTCAAATTGGAATCTTTATCTTGGAGAGGGGACGGAGAAGGTCACCTCTCTAGCTCTCCAGCCATAATCCACTATCAAGAAACTTCTAGCAGTAATAGTATAGTACAGTCTTAACAATAACTTCGTAACCTTTCCCTCCCCAATGTCCAAGAAACATTGGGAAAAACAAATCACTTACAGGATGATAATGAGGAGCTGAGCAATAGTGGTAGTGATTGTGATGGTGGTGGTAAGTAGACATACAGAATTCCCAGAACTACCTTTGATAGAAACAGATAAAAATATTATAAACAAATTCAGGGAAGCGTCTGGGGTTTTTCATTTTTGTATTCTTAGTGATTAGTCCAGGGTCTTGTGTGAAATGCTTATTGATCTGAAGAGGGTCACACAGCTAAGTGTCAGATTTGAACCCATGAAGTCCATTCTTTTATCTACTTGCCATCCCAAGACTATTTGAGCATTATTCCCACTCAGGGATGGCCAGGGAGTTAGGATGATTCTTACCCTTCCCCCCCTTTATTGCATATCATACTCCCCACACCTGTATTTCACCCCCCAAACATCCTTGAAGAAGGAAGAACTCCTATTTCAAATAAGGGATTTGAGCCCGGACCCCTTACTCTACGTGTTCAGCTTATGCTGGAAGTTTTATCCTCTATAAAATAAAGTCTATGATGTCTGCAAGCTTTAATTCTGTTATCCTAATAATTTTCACTCAGTGAAATATATCCACTGAATCCCACATTAAAAAACTTCTAGTCTAAAGTCTATGATTGATTTAATGGAGAAATTTTTTCACCTGATTAAGGTAGCGGGCTGTAGCCATTTGACTATTAGTTTAAGTAAGACAGGGATGACTAAATTTATATACTTAACCTCACCCATAAACTTTGATAGTTCTAGAGTCTGTGGCTCTGTTTGCAATTCTCTGACTTTGGCAATCTTGCCTTAAAAGAAAAAAAAATAATAATAGCCAATTTACCATTGGACTAATTGGCTTCTGAAAGCCTTTATAATGAAGATTATTTGATTGTGAATGACTTCTTTTTTATACTTTCCAACTAGTAGCATTTTTTTTTTTTTTTTTTTTTGCTGAGGCAATTGGAGTTAAGTGACTTGCTCAGGGTCACATAGCTAGGAAATGTTAAGTGTCTGAGACTAGATTTGAACTCAGCTCCTCCTGACGTCAGGGCTGGTGCTCCATCCACTGCACCACCTAGCTGCCCCCTAGTGGAATTTTCTATTCACTTTATCTCACCTTTTGGAAGCAGTATCTCCTTGCCATCTTGCCTAGCCCAAAGGAGTAACTCTAATGATGATTTGGGGGGCAGAAGGAAAGATTGAATCTTATAGCAGTACAATGGGGATGGGATGGGGGAACTTTTCTGGATCAGCTGGATTACCATAAAGCTTCCCCCAGTTTCATAGCGTCCAGAGCTGGCTAATTTGCTTAAGTAAATAACTAACTGGCTCTCTTTATGTTTTCTCACTTTCAGAAACATTTCATTTCCCATATTTTTTGAAAATGAATGTATCAATCAATACCAATCAATGTTGGACAAAGTCAACCAAAAACATCCTCTTTCTCCCCAGATCCACTTGTGACCATCTCTTCTTTGGCCACTTCTTGAGATTTTTAAACTTTTCTTATCCTTTGTTCTTTCTATCTCTTAATCCTCATTGTTTCTTGCCATTTTCTTTTGTTTCCTCTCCTATTTTTCTCTTTCCCCCTCTCTCCCTCTAGCCATCTAACTTCTATATATCTTTCTCTTTTCTTTCTGTTCCCTCACTTCTCTTTCTTTTTCTTCCTGTCCTCACCTCTCTCCTCATTTCCCCTCTTCCTCTCCCCCTCTCTTTCTTTTCCTTCTCTTTTCTTTACCTAACTTTCTCCTCTTCCCTCCTGTCTATCCCATCACAATTAAGCAAAAAAAAAAATCAACTTTTAATTAAAGCCAGGTGCTGCTCTTCTGTTTTGTCACCTTTCTCTTCCCAAGGAATATCAGCAAAGTTCAAGGACCAGAAAGAATTGGAAGGGTTGGGAAGAAGGCCCTGAGTCTTTCTGAAAAATGGAATGGAAATATGGAAAGGCCTGGTAGCCTGCATGATGTGGGTGAATTTTCAGCTTCTAAACATGGTGGTTTTCTCTACAGAAGAAAATGGCATCTTAAAATGAGGAAGAAGACATTGCTTAAAAGACCTGAGTCAAGGGAGTCTGTCCCATTCCCTGTGGCCTGCCCACATTGTAATGTGGTATGAGGTCTGGGCCTGAAAGGTTGGAAAGAGAGACTGCTCTGGAACTAGGTTCTACATTATCTCAAGAATCTCCAAGAACATTTGGACCAACCTGTAGCACACAAGACTCTCGACAGCATGCCCAAAATGGCTTCAATCAACTCTTTATGGAAGATACCTAGTAAGGGAACTCAGCCCACTCCATCATGGTAATTAAAGACAGCTCTAATTAGGATAATTAAAGATTCCTCAGCCTGACCTGGCTTCCATCTACCTGGCCAACTATATTCCAAGATAGAGAGAAAAATGAGGTCATCCTTTAGAGCAATGGTTCTCAGAGTATGGTCCTGAGAATCCTGGTGGGTCTCTGCAATCCTTTCAGAGGATCTATAAAATCAAAATTAGTTTTTATTTTTTAATTAATAGCATTTTACTTTTCTAAATACATGCAAAGATATTTTTCAATCTTCACCTTTGCAAAACATTGTGTTCCAATTTTTTTTCCTTCTTTCCCCTCCTCCTCCCTCCCTAGACAGGAAGCAATCCAATATAGGCTGAAGATGTGCAATTCTTCTAAACATATCAGCTTTATTTCTAATATGGTAAACATCCATAAATGTAACCCATATAAACAAAAACCCTTTGGACAGCTCCTCAATAATTTTCAATAGTATAAAGATACTAAGAACAAAAATTTGAGAGCCGTTGCTTTAGAGAGAAGTTGAGAGCCTTGATGGCAGTCCTGGAAACAGGACCAAAGACCAAATATTCAATCAACAAGTACTTATTTAGCATCTGTTTTAAGTTAGGCACAGTACTAAGTTCTGGAGATAAAGAGAAAGACCAAAAAAAGTATCCCTGACTTCAGGAACTTACAGTCTAATAGTGGAGTCAACAAACAAATTATTTTGTTCAAATGCAATATATAAAGAATAAATGAGAATAGAACTGGGTTGGAATGGGGGTCGGGGACAGGACAAGAAAGGCAGAAAGTCTTGGTTCTTGCAGAAGGTGGGATTTGAACTAAGTCT
Source organism: Myrmecobius fasciatus (assembly GCA_023553655.1). Taxonomy (NCBI): domain Eukaryota; kingdom Metazoa; phylum Chordata; class Mammalia; order Dasyuromorphia; family Myrmecobiidae; genus Myrmecobius; species Myrmecobius fasciatus. The sequence continues at coordinate 221,749 of JAJPUD010001944.1, read as the reverse complement.
TGGAGGAAGTCAGGGAAGTTAGATAGGAAAGGAGAGAAAAAAAATACAGTATTCTAGTCTATGCTCTAAAAGGGGTTCTAATCTGTGTCACAGTCATGACATTGATGGTCCTATGAGCTCATATTTCCACAGAGCTTGAAAGTTTACTGTTGACCTACCCAAGTCATAGGGAGGGCATACAACAGCAAGCTTTCACACTCATCTTGTGTGTCCAACCGCAGTGTTCTTCCCACTCTACTGGAGTGGCCCCTATCCAGTGATAATAGGGTCCCCATCCAACTCTGTTTTCCTCTTCATTCTATCACACTGTACCCATCTTCCTTATCAGCCACATCTTCATCATCTCTGCTGCCCCTGTCCCCAACATCTGGAGATGGGGGTCAAAGGAGAAAGATATGGTTATAAGTATGATAAGCTGGGGAAAGGAGGGATGGTCATCTTAGTGAGGAAGAATTTGAAGCTCAGACTGAAATGTTGTATAACTCCTGGAAAATCATTTTCCCTCTCCAGGTCTCAGTTTTCTTCTCTCCCTCTCTGTCTGTCTGTCTGTCTGTCTCTGTCTCTGTCTCTCTGCCTCTGTCTTTCTCACCTATATATAGAGAGGTAATTATACTAGAAATTATAAATTAAATTAACCTGTCATCCTTGAACCTTTAACTATATATGCATGTATTATAATAATAATTATTATTATTTATATTTCAAGAGATTGGTTTCCTTTATAATCCCATATATTTTATTATATGTTCTTGAAAATATTTTAAGAAGGAGTTCATAGGCTTTATCAGACTGCCAAAGGGATATAGGATACAAAAAAAATTTAAGAACCTCTGGATATGATCTTGTCTAAATTCCTATCCTGAACTAATATTCTCTGTTTTAAGGGCTCTCCCTGCTCTGACATCCTGGGTTCTAAGGGCCCTTTCAGCTCTGACATCCTGGGTTCTAAGGGCCCTCCCAGCTCTGACCTCCTGGGTTCTAAGGGCCCTCCCAGCTCTGACATCCTGGGTTCTAAGGGCCCTCCCAGCTCTGATATCCCAGGTTCTAAGGGCCCTCCCAGCTCTGACATCCTGGGTTCTAAGGGCCCTCCCAGCTCTGATATCCCAGGTTCTAAGGGCCCTCCCAGCTCTGACATCCTGGGTTCTAGGTCCTCCCATCTCTGATATCCTGTGTTCTAAAGGCCCTCCCACCTCTGATATCCCAGGTTCTAAGGGCCCTCCCAGCTCTGACCTCCCGGGTTCTAGGTCCTCCCATCTCTGATATCCTGTGTTCTAGAGGCCCTCCAGCTCTGACAGTCTCTCTCCAAAGATGCCCACCAATACAAACAGTTCATCTTCTAGGGTCCCTTCTAATTCTGCCATGTTCTTCTCTAAGGATAGTTCCTCTAGCCCTGACAGCCTATGATCCATGTCTAGCTTTCCAAGGCTAAAGGCCCTTGATCTTTCCTATCCTTTGGCTGAGTTGTGGGGCAGGGCCCCATCCTGCCTGAAGACAGAGTCTGGCCGCCTAGTCCTGCACACTCTGGCTGATACAAGGCATTCTCTGCTCTCTGACAGGGCAGATGATGGCTGCTATCTGTCTGGTCTGAATTAGATGGCCAGGCTTTGTGGAAACCTTGGACTCATTAGCGGTTTCATCGCTGGCCCTGGCGCCTAAGAGAGGGTAACATTTCCTTTTTTTTTTATTTCAAATCTCCACCCAACACCACAAAAATGCAGAGGCAATGTGTAGTCCAGTTTGAGAGGAGTTGAGGGAGACAGATTCATATACACATACATACACACACACACCCAGCAACAAATTTACCCAAGCACTCATCAGGAGGCCAACAAAGCTCCTTGGACTCTCACCTGGCAGCCTGGATTCAGGCTAGTCACATTGGAGAGGGTCACTGCATCTCCCAGGGCAAAGCTGGGAGAGCACTTAGAACTCAGGATGCTAGAGCTGATAATCTCTTAAGATATGGAATGTAGGAGCTGGGAGAGGTACTCTTAAATTATAGAATGTCTGAACTAGAAAGGATTCCAGAAAAGGGAATATCAGAGCAGAAGGTGACTTGGAACACAATTTGTCAAAGCTGGGAGGACCCTTAGAGTACAGGATATCAGGGCTGGGAGAGTCCTTAGAATCCGATGTCAGAGCTAGGAAGGAACTTAGAACCCAGGATGTCAGAGTTGGGAGGGATCTTAGAACCCAGGATATCAGAGTTGGAAGGACACTTAGAACCGGGATGTCAGAGCTGAAAGGTCCCTTAGAACCCAGGATGTCAGGGCTGGGAGAGTCCTTAGAATCTGATGCCAGAACGAGGAAAGAACTTAGAATCCAGGAGGTCAGAGCTGGGAGGGCCCTTAGAACATGGAATGTCAGAGCTGGGAGGGCCCTTAGAACTCAGGATGTCAGAGCATTTCTAATGGTAAAGTATCCAAACAAAGTCCTATTTCTGACATTTACTTTGTGATTCTGGACAAGCCATTTTTTCAGACTAGAAGCTTACCCTTTTCGACAATGAGGTGATTCAAAGCAATTCTAATAGACATGTGATGGAAAGTGCCATCCACATCCAGAGAGAGGACTATGGAGATTGAATGTGGATCAAAGCATAATATTTCACCTTTTTGCTGTCGGTTGTTTGCTTGCTTGTTTTTTTTTTTTTTCCTTTCTTGTATTTTTTTCCCTTTTGATCTGATTTTTCTTGCACAGCATAATAAATATGGAAATGTGTTTAGAAGAACTGCACGTATTTAACCTAATTCCAATTGCTTGCTGTCTTGGGAAGGAAGGTGGGGGGAGAGAGGGAGAAAAATTTGGAACACAAGGTTTCGCAAAGGTGAATGTTGAAAACTATCTTTGCATATATTTGGAAAATAAAAAGCTATTATTAAAAAAACGTGAAAAGATAGTTTCCAACATTCATCTTTATAAAACCTTGTGTTCCAAATTATTTTGTTTCCCTATACCCCATCCCTTCCTTAAACAGCAAGTAATCTGATATAGGTTAAACATGTGTGAGTCTTCTAAACATATTTCCACATTTATCATCTTTGCATGTATTTGGAAATATGAAATATTATTTAAAAATATTAGAAGATAAACCATATTAATGGAGGAAATTGGCTCATTTGTAATCCCTGACACAGATAAAATCAACAAATATAGGCCCCCCCCAAAGAAATCTTGTTAAACATGCAGGATTGTTACAAATGGAGAGACAATGAAAGATGATAATAATAAACAAGGTGAAATGGGAAGAGAGTCTGGATTACCCATAATGCTCAGGGAAAAAGGAGTCCTAATGGCCAAATTACATGATTAATTGCAGATTAAGCAGAAAAAAATTTTCTTTCAACTTTTTTTTCCCAGATAAACATAAAGTAGGCAGAAGTATTGGCTCTGGAGTCTGGGAAATCTAAATTCAAATTTTGCCTCAGACACATAATAGTCTCTGATTCTGGGAACATCACTGCTTGTCTCAGTTTACTCGTCTGTAAAATGAACATTATAACAGTACCTACTGCACATGGTTGTTTTGAAGATAAAATGAGTAAATATCTGTAAAGCACATTTCCTGGTACATAGTAGGGGCTGCAGAAACGTTTATTTCCTTTTCCCCTTCCAATATTCAAACAGTCACATACAGAATAAACAGGAAATAATCACCAGAGGGAAGGCCCTAGAATTAAGGTGAATCAGGAAAGGCTTACTGTAGAAAGGGAGATTTTAAGTGAGACTTGAAGGAAACCAAGAAAGGAAAGAGATGATGGAGATGCATGAAAGACCCCTCTGGCTCCAAGGATCCCCTCTAGAACTCAGCTAGGCTAGCAGCATTCTAAAGCTCCAGGGTCATTTGCTATTGGATCCCTAGCTCCCTTTGCTCCCCATGAAAATTGCCCTCTTTGGTCATGGGAGGGAATGGTAGAGCTCACGGCTAACGAGGACTTTAGAGGCCATTTCTTAGCAACATCTGGTCCCAAATCAGATGTCTGACTCCAGAATGCGTGTGCTTCCCTGCCACGTTCTGATATGGTCAAATGAGCTTTTATTGTAGAGAAGGTCTGGAAGACCCAGAGTTTAAACCAAGAACTGTCCCTGCACTTGGGTTCTCCTGTACCTCCCTGTCTCAGAGTTTTCTACCCCGTGCTCCTGAACTCTATGAGGTCCTGCTTTCTGAGCAAAGGAAGAACTTCCTGTCTTCACTTTGAGCAGCTCCAAGAGCCTTTGTTCAAGTCAGATGAGGTTCCGTTGAAGGAATGGGAATAGGGGGGCAAGGAAGTTGGGGGATTGGGGAGGGGGGCCTAACCAGAAGAGACTCGTGGATAGCCACTGATGGATGTCTTTTTGGAGGAGGGAGAAGATCTTTCTGCTTGGCCTGGGAAGATAGAATCAGGCTATATGGGTGAAGGGGAAACTGCAGGGGCAATTTAGGCTCCATGTCAGGAAATGCTTCCTTGGATTTTCTCAGGGTTTTACCTCACTTTCCCTCTTCAAGGGGAGGATGGATGACCATTTATCAGACATAGTCAGGCAAAAAGCACCTATGAAGCACCTGCTATGTGCCCAGTGACCCACAAAAAAGCAATTCTAAGGGCTCTCCCATCTCTGACCTCCTAGGTTCTAAGGGCCCTCCCAGCTCTGACATCCTGGGTTCTAAGGGCCCTCCCAGCTCTGACATTCAAATGAAATATAAGCTAAAGCATTTTATTTTTGTCTGCCAGAACCTAGACCCAGATAAGTATCTAACAGATGTTTATAAGTATTTGTTTACCTGAATTCTTCCAGATTGGATATTCTATTCTAATGCTCTAAATACTAAAGTTCCTTCTACCTCTAATAGTCCATTTTCAAATCTCCTCCTAGCTTGATCTCTACCTTCCTGGAGATTAAAATCATGGCTAGGAAAAAGGAATTGTTACAAATCACTGCCCAGACGGTGGTGCTCGACATGAGCATAGGAGACCTGGGTGTTCATCCCGGCTCTGCTAATAACTCACCATGTGACCGTGGTTAAGCCCTCCCCTTTCTTCTCTGGTCTCAGTTTCTTCTTCTGTAAAAAGAAAAGATCAGCTTGGATAAGTTCTGTGACCTTGTGTGTATTCATAGTGCTGTAAGACAGAACTGATCCAGGCGCTATGAGTCAGAGAAGGAGACTTTCCATGAAACATGAGGTGGGACAAGGAACTGATAGAAGTCCACATGCCTTATTACACTCTTGGAAAACCTGAACTCTCCCTCCAGATGTTTTCTGCCTCTACTTCTGTCTCCCTGTCTCCCTGTCACTGTCCATCTCTGTCTCTATCAGTCTCTATCTCTGTCTCTCTCTCTCCTCTCTCTCTCCCTCTCTCCTTCTCTCTCTGTCTCTGTCTCTGCGTCTATCTGTCTGTCTCTCTGTCTCTGTCTCTCTGTCTGCCCTCTCCTTTCTGTCTCTGTATCTGTCTCTGTCTCTCTCTCTGTGTCGCTCTTTGTCTCTTTCTGCCTCTCTCTCTTTCTCTCTCTCCCTCTCTCTCTTTGTCTCTCTCTCTCTCTGTTCTCTTTCTGCCTCTCTCTGTCTCTCTCTCTTTCTCTGTCTCCCCTTCTTTCTATCTCTGTCTTTCTTCTCTGACTTTCTGCCTCTCTGTCTCTGTCTCTCTGTCTGTCTCTCTGTGTCTCTCTTTCTCTCTGTCTCTGTCTCTTTCTTTGTCTCTGTCTCTCTTTGTTTTTGTCTCTCTCTCTCTCTGTCTTTCTGTCTCTCTCTTTCTCTCTGTCTCTCTTTCTATCTCTCTCTGTCTCTGCCTGTCTCAGTTTTTGTCTCTGTCTCTCTCTCTCTGTTTCTCTGTCTCTGTCTCTCTGTCTGTCTCTGTCTTTTTCTCTGTCTTTCTGCCTTTGTCTCTCTCTCTGTGTCTCTGTCTCTTTATCTCTCTTCTCTCTCTGCCTCTGTCTGTCTCTCTGTCTCCCCTCTCTTCTTTCTGACTCTGTCTCTGTGTCTCTCTCTCTTTCTCTCTCTCTGTCTCTCTTTCTCTCTCTGTCTCTGTCTCTCTCTGTCTTTCTGTCTCTCTTTCTCTCTCTGTCTCTGTCTCTCTCTGTCTTTCTGTCTCTCTCTGTCTCTCTCTTTCTCTGTGTCTCTGTCTCTTTCTCTTTCTCTCTGTCTCTCTTTCTACCTCTCTCTGTCTCTGTCTCTGTCTCTCTGCCTGTCTCTGTCTCTCTCTCTCTGAATCTCTCTTTCTGCCTTTGTCTCTCTCTCTCTGTGTCTGTCTCTATCTCTCTTCTCTCTCTGTCTCTGTCTGTCTCTCTGTCTCCCCTCTCTTCTTTCTGTCTCTGTCTCTGTGTCCTTCTTTCTTTTCTCTCTCTCTCTCTTTTGTCTCTCCTCTCTCTCTCTTCCCTTTTCTCTCTTTTTCCTTTCTCTCTCCCTTTCCTCCTCCCCAAGGCTTCCAGGTTTTGAAGGCCAACATCCGGGGCTGGCAGCTTCTGGGCTCCAGCCCCACTCATTCTACATGAGGTGCTGAGGCTTCTGGGTAGAAGTGTTTCTCATGGAGGACAGCCAGGGCTTTTGTAGTCACGGAATGGAGTTTGTGTCTGACAATACAACATCTCCCTTCCTGAGAGAGTTTCCAGTGATAAGACAAAGAGCATACATGTGTGTGTGTGATGTGTCATGTATGTGCCTCCTTAGGCCAACCTGAGGACTTTTGTCTTGTCAGCATGGACCACTTTAGGACACTTGCTGACCTTCTGAGGAAATAACAGTTCATCAGCAGGTCGGAGGTTGAGCCCCCTGGCCCTGGCACTGGGCATCCACTGCTATGGATCTCAAAGCAGCTCGTGGTACTTCCCCAGTGGGGTTCCATCAGAGATATCAGGCAATCTAGCCCTCCTCCTCCTTTCCTTTATTTATCATCTTTATTGCAAGTTCCAGAGGCAAAAAAGTAACAAGACGTTAGGTTGCATTAAGAAGCCCTTAGCATCCAGGCCTAGGAAAGAAGTACTTCCTCTGTACTTTCCCTTGCTTAGGCCATGTCCAAAGTTTGGTTCTGGGGACCGTATTTTCAGAAAAGTAAATGACAAGCTGAGGAGCAAAGGTAGTTAGTTGATCAGGATGGGGAGGTGACGGGTTATATAAGAATTGATTTAAGCAATGGGATTTTTACCCTGCAGAAGACTTGAGTAGGGGGCCAAGAGGAGAATGATGGGTTTATTGTCTGTGAAAGTCTTTTATGAGGAAGAGGATTCTATTTGCTGTGCTTGGTTCCAGAGGCAGAATGTAGACCTTGGGTTAAATGACAGAGAATCAAAACGAATAAACAAACAAACAAACAAATAATTAAATGAACAAATGAATAACTAAGTAAATAAATGAACAAATGAACAAATAAATAAACAGATGAGAGAGAATCAAATTTAGGCTTGACTTATGAGAAAACATCTTAATAACAAAAGCTATCAAAAAGTAGAATATTGTGTTTTCCATTCAATGGAAGTCTTCAGCAGAGGTCAGATGACCCAGCAGCTGAGATTTGTAGAAGGAATTCTTGTTCATTTATGAGTTGAACTAAATGTCCTCCAAAGTGTCTTCCAGCTCTGAGATCCAAAATGGTGAGATTCTGTGGTTCTTGCTTTGGCCCGTAACTGCAATTCTGTCTCCACCCTCACATCTTCTTCCTTTGCTGACAACTGGTTCACTATCATCTAGGAAGTATTGGCAAATGAGCTGTGAGGATGGATGCTGCTGTTAGCCCTAACAGCCAGTGATCTGTCTCCTACTCTGTGGCAGCAGATAAAATACACACAGCAGGTAAACCCAGACAGAATTAGAGCTTTGGTCCTGGTGTTTGTAAGCCAGCTCCTTCTATTGCTCTTGTTTTCCACAACATAGGGTAGATCCAGTGAGCCAGGTGAAAGCCCTGTGTGAAGATTTGTGTTATTACCCCTTTCAAAATCTTGTATTCTGCATTCTGGAGGGTATCTTGAGGATCTGGTGATCCTGAGAATTACTCAATTAAAACCCTGATGCATTTGCACAGTGATAAACCTGTATCACAACCACAACAAGGCTTTGTCCAGGAAGACTATTGATCCCTTCTCAGAACTTTCAGGCAGATGTAAGTCCTGCATGAAGGGCAGGGGGATCCCATAGGATCATTGAAGTCAAAGGTCAGAGGACCCTCCTTTTAACCACGTGAGATGAACTATTTCCTCCACTTCCTTCAGACTACATTGACTGTCTTGTGGCTGACTGCTTCCCTGACTTCTTCCATCCACTAGAACCTACTTATCACACTTTGAAACACCCCCCATCTTCCCCACAATTGAACTACTGGTCCCTACCCAACTTGATCTCCAAAATGTGATCTCTCTTAGGCTTGCTATTTGCTTCTTAATCCAGTAAATCACTAATTCTCCAGTTCCTGCCTTAATCTTCTGGTTTCCAGATTTATAATCCCTCCTAAATTTCTCCTGGTCCCAACTCTGCTACCTGCCTAGCACTGTTTAACTGCTGCTCATGCCCCAGTATGGGATTGAGAAGGTAGACTCAGTGTCCTATGAAGCTCGTTCTAAATCTGACTCATATGACTCTACAAATTCTACAGATCAACCATTGAAGAGAGACTGTGGGAAACACAAACATCAAGGGGTTTGTCATGTAACCATGGCAAATGAGGAAAGAAGTCCCATGACATCCCTAAGTCACTATAACCCAGGGGAGAGCCAGTCCCAGGGTGTTAAAAGTGGAGAGACCTTAAGAACAGAATAACAGAGCTGGAAAGAACTTTAGAACATGGAATGTCAGAGCTAGAAGGAATATTCGAACACAAAATGTCAGAGATGGGTAAAATTTTAGAACATGGAGTGTCAGAGTTGGAAAGAACCGTAGAACACAGAATGTCAGAGATGTGAAAGACTTTAGAACATTGAATATCAGACCTGGAAGAAACCTTAGAACACAGAATGTCAGAGATGGGAAAGACTTTAGAACAGGGAGTGTCAGAGTTGGAAGGAACCTTAGAACATATTATGTCAGAGATCTGAAAGACTTAGAACATGGAGTATCAGAGATGGAAGGAACCTTAGAACACAGAATGTCAGAGATGGGAAAGACTTTAGAACAGGGAGACACAGAATGTCAGAGATGGGAAAGACTTTATTTTTTGTTGTTGGTTTTTTCTTTTTTTTATTAAAAGCTTTTTATTTACAAAACATATGACTGATTTTTCTACATTGACCTTTGCAAACTTTTTTTTTTGTTCCAAGCTTTTCTCCTCCTTCCCCCCCACCCCCACCCCTAGATGACAGGTAATCTAATACATGCTAAATATGTTAAATTATATGACAAATCCAATATATGTATACATAAGAGATGTGAAAGACTTAGAACATGGAGTATCAGAACTGGAAGGAATCTTAGCATATCAGAGATGTGAAAGACTTTAGAGCATTGAATATCAGATCAGGAAGAAACCTTAGACCACAGAATGTCAGAGATGAAAAAGATATTAGAAGAGGGAGTATCAGAGCTGCAAGGAACCTTAGAACATAGAATGTCAGAGATGTGAATGACTTTAGAACATTGAATGTCAGACCAGGAAGAAACCTTATTTCACAGAATGCCAGATTTGGGAAAGACTCTAGAACAGGGAGTGTCAGACCTGGAAATGGCTTCAGACCAGAGAATGTTGGTTGCCAACCTTTAAAACACAGAGTTTAGATCTGGAAGTAACCTTAGAAAACAGAATGTTTTATCCAGAAGAGATCCCAGAGTAGAAAATGCTGGGAGGACCTCAGAGCCCATCCAAACCAAACTCATTTTTCAGATAAGGAAAAGCGCTCAGAAAAGGGAATTAATTCTAATGTTGGGGCCAGAAATGTAACAGGTTTCTGATACCAAACTGGGCAGCCCTCTTTTCACAGAACCCTGCTTTTTTCCCCCTCAAACTTATCATTCCATCTCTGTATAAGGTCATTCCCTTTCCAATATGACATGGCTTTTTGGCTGGGTTGAAGCTGAAAAGGAAGCTTGGTGGAGAGCCCCCGGAGGCAGAGGGATAGACAGAAGGGCTCCTGCCAGTGGTAGATGGGAGGAGAACACAAATATCCCCCACCCTTTGCGTAGGAGGGCTGTTATCTGGAAAACTGGCCCAACCCTTGTAGGCCTGAAACAATGCAGGAGACTGGACCTAGATGAGCTCACAGCCAGAGTGCCTAGCCCCCTCACCCCCACCCTGCTCCCCCAGCCCTAGGTCCTCCCCAATGAATTTTTTCCATCACTTCAGCCAGCCTGGTTCTGGCCAACTCTAGGGAGGAAGTTCCCAGCAGAAAGCCCTTGGACATGGGGCCTATCTGGCATATCTCAGCCTCAGGAATGACAGCAAGCATCTCCAGAGGCAACTTCAAGCTTCCCCTTACTCTTCTGGGTCTCCCTTCTTTCTCTATTTTGGCCCAGGTGCCTTTTTTTCTCCCTTCCCTACCCCTCCTCTTCCCTGGCTCATCTTCCAGAGTGTCAGCCTGTGTTTCCCATCCCTGCCAGGAAGGTCAAAAATGGTACCCAAGGCCAAGGTCAGGGACAGACTTAAGTATCTTTCCTGTTATTTTACCATTAGAGAGAAGTGCCTTTGGGTGATTTCACTTCCACAAACCTCCAATTTTCTTTTTTTTTATTTTAATTGGTTTTAACAATCATTTATTAAGCACCCACTATTTGTAGGCACTTTACCAATATTATCTCATTTTATGTCATAATAACCCTGGAAGAGTAGGTGCTAGATGAAAACAATTTCTTTTTTTTTTAAATAACCTTTTTCTTTTTTCCCCATTTACTTCTTTTTTTAATTTAATTTTATTTTTCCAAATACATGAAAAAATAGTTTTCAATATTCATCTTTCCAAAACCTTGTGTTCTTCATTTTTCTCCGTCTTCTCCCTTTTCCCCTCCCCAAGACAGCAAGCAATCTGATATAGTTTAAATGTGTGCAATTATTCTAAACATATTTCCATATTTAACATGCTGGGTAAAAATAATCAGATCAAAAGGGAAAAAAAGCATGAGAAAAAATGAAAAAAAAAACAAGCAAATAAACAACAACAAAATGGTGAAAATATTATCGTTTGATCCACACTCAGTCTCCATAGTCCTCTCTCTGAATGTGAATGGCACTTTCTATCACAAGTCTATTAAAATTGCCTTGAACCACCTCATTGTTGAAAAGAAGGCTCCAATTTTCAAATGAAAATGTCTTTGAGAAGGGGGAACACATTGTGTCCTATGTGTAAGGCATCCCACTACGTACCGAGGATATAAAGACAAAATTAAAAATATCTCCAACCTCAGGAAGCTTACATTTTTATTGAGAGATACAACAGTTTAGGTGGGATAGACACTACAGCTATTTTTTTTTTTTTGCTTTTTGCTGAGGCAATTGGGGTTAAGTGACTTGCCCAGGGTCACACAGCTAGGAACTGTTAAGTGTCTGAGACCAGATTTGAACTCAGGTCCTCCTGACTTCAGGGCTGGTACTCTATCCACTGCGCCATCTAGCTGCCCCCCACTACAGCTATTTTTAAGACTGAGGAAACTAAAATTAAGTGACTTGTACGTAGCTACTATCAGGGACAATATCTTCTGCAAGAAGCCTTTCTCAGTCTTCCTTAATGCTAGTATCTTCCCCCTGTGGATGATCTCCCATTGATCCAGCATATATTTTGTTCATAAAGAGTTGCTTACCCGTTGTCTCTCCCATTGGACTTGAGCTCCTTGAGGGCAGGGATTGCCCAATGCCTTTCTTTGTATCTCTAGCACTTAGTACAGTGACTGCTTGACACTTGACAAGGCTTGAACTCAGTCTTGCTTGCTGCGAAGCAGGCTCTTCATTAGATCAGGTTTCCTTCTGTACTGAACCAAGATTTAGGTGACTTGATTTCCCAGCCTGAGTAACTCTAAGTCTTGGGGAAGGTGACATACCCTTTCTGTGTCTCAGTTAACTCCACAAAAAAGGAAGATTTGACTAAGTAAATCATAGAGACTAACCTAGAATTGGGAGGAAACTGGGAAGCTAGTTCAATATCCTCATTTTACAGATAAAGAAACTAAGATGTAGGTGATGTGACTTGTTCCAACTCCACACAGGTAATGCTGGAACAGGCATAATTCATTGACTAGACTCAAGACTCTTTTCTTCTGGAGATTCTGTGATATTTCAAATATAAAAGCATCCCTAAGGCCAAATGAATTTGGAATCCAATCCAATGCAATGCAAACAATTTATCCTATGTTAATTGACCCAGTTTTGGAATTCATCAGGAAACTATCTCACTGTTCCTGAATTTCATTGATCCAGAGATTCTTTCTGATCCAATGATCATTGCTCCCTTTATAGGTAACTTATAATAGAGCTGGCTTTCTACACTTAGCTCCTTTCATATACCATACAACTTTCCAACCAAATTATCCTTTTTACTGAATCTTATATACAGCATCCCAAATACCACTTCTTGCATAGGTTTGTCCCCTATGCCTAGAATGTATTCCCTTTTTACTTCTGCCTATTAGAATCTCTAGATCCAGTTCTGATGGACGTGGTTCTCTTCAACAATGAGATGATTCAGACGAGTTCCAATGGTCTTGTGATCAAAAGAGTCATCTACATCCAGAGAAAACACTGTGGGAAATGAGTGTGTGTGGTTCACAACATAGCATTTTCACTCTTTTTGTTGTTGTTTGCTTGCATTTTATTTTCTTCATCATTTTTTTCTGGTTTGATTCACTTTTTCTTGCACAGCAAGATAATTGTATAAATATGTATGCATTTATCGGATTTAACATATTTCTACCATGTTTAATATATATTGGACTACTTGCCATCTAGGGGAAGGAAGTGGGAGAAGGGGAGGAACTGGAACATAAGGTTTTCAAGGGCTAATGTTGCAGAATTATCATGCATATGTTTTGAAAAATAAACAGCTTTAATTAAAAAAAAAAGAATCCCTAGATCTCTTGAAAAGTCCAACTCAAGTACTTCTATAAGAAGCCCTCTTGGTCTCTCTAGTTGCTCCCCAACTTCCATTACTTTCTATTTACCTTATATTTATGAAAATATATTGTATTTTCACACATCCCCTCTCAATAGAATGTAAACTTCTAGAGGACCTAATTTAACCAGTGCCTCCACTGATAGATAGCCCCCGAGAAGGAAAACATTACAAAGAAAGGCCCCATAGAAACCAAAATATTTATGATTGCACTTTTTATAGTAGAAAAGATAGTGACTGGGGACTGATCAAGCAAATTGTGGATTCATCAGTATAACAGAATACTATTATTGAATGGAAGAATAAATGTGATTAATAAAGTGACACACAGGAAGATTTATATGAACTGATGCAAAGCAAAGTAAGCAGATACCATTAAACAATATATCCATTGGCTCCAATATTGGATAACCTGTTAAAAATTTTAAAAAGGGCAGATCAACAAAACAAACAAAACTGAATGCTGTGAATGTATAATGGGCTCAAGCTTAGCTCCAAAGAAGGGCTTACATGGAGTACTTTCCTCCACTTTTTGCAGAGTTGAGGAATTATGGGGTGTGGGACACTAGAGATAGTGTCAGACTTTTTTCCCCATCAGTTTGTTAGTGCTGCTGTACTGTTGATTTTTCATTGCTTTATTCTTTGTTATCAGATATGAGTTTCTGGGAGGAGCATGGGGAAATTGAGAAAATAAAGTGGTGTAAAAACAAAAAATATTAATAGAAATTTATTTTTAAAAATAAAAATTGAAAAGAAATCATGATGTGAAGAATCCTGGGCAGCCTGGAAAGGTGTATATAAGCTGATAAAAACTGGAGTGAGCAGAACCAAGAAAATAAAATACCAATGACTACAGACTGCAGCAATGTAAATTAAAGGGGGGGGGGAGAGCATACCATGTAATTAAAATAACCAACCTTCTCCACAAAGAAGAAATAGGGGGAAAGTGTACTTCCCTTCTCTGAGGTGGGGTTTTATGGGTATGAAACTTGGAGTCTACTGTTAGACTCAGTTTATAGGGTGTTTAATTTTGTTGAATTGCATCCCCCCTTTCATTTTTGTTCTTTGTTATAAGGGAATAATCCTCTCTAGGGAAGAGAGGGGGAATATACTGGGAAACAAAATAATATTTTTAAAATGATAAAAAAATTTTATTTGAATATATTTAATTTTTATTAAAGCTTTTTATTTTCAAAACACATGCATAAATAATTTTCAACATTCACCCTTGCAAAACCTTGTGTTTCAATTTTTTTCCCCTTCTTTCCCCCCTCCCGCTCCCTTAGATGGGAAGTAATCCAAAATATGTTAAACATGTGCAATTCTTCTCTACATATTTCCATAATTATCATGCTGCACAAGAAAAATCAGATCACAAAGGAAAAAAAATTAGAAAGAAAACAAAATGCAAGCAAACAACAATAAAAAAGTGAAAATACTATATTGTGCTCCACACTCTACACTCCCACTGTCCTCTCTCTGGGTGCAGATGGTTCTCTCCATCACAAGACCATTGGAACCGGTCTGAATCACCTTGCAGTTGGAAAGAACCACATCTGTCAGGATTGATCATCATATAATCCTGTTGTTCCTGTGTACAATGATCTCTTGGTTCTATTCAATTCACTTAGCATGATAAAAATTTAAAAATTTTTAAGGTTGTAAATTTCTTGAAAGTAGGGACTGTTTTATTTTTGTCCTTTAATTCTCAAATTAAAAAATAGGAGTTTAATAAGTGTTTATTGACTGAATCACTCATTCCACATTGATTAAGCACCAACTGTATGGAAGCATCCACAGATGTATTTTTTTTCTGGCAGAATAGTTCTTCTACATCTTTAGAAGTGATGTATTCCTGGACGATGTGATTTAAGTCAGGTTGGAAGTCTGACCACAAGGGCAATTGCCCTTATCTCTTTAGATATTGCCATTTGAAACTCTTTAAAGAGTCAGCAAGAAAGGAAGAAAGAAAGGAAGGTTAGAGCTTTATGAGATGGTGGTGGGGAAGTCAATTGAATCTCTAAAACATAATCTGGAGGACAGTGCTCCCTTTTGGGAGGCATGTCTTCTGAATAGCATGAATAATAAACTGGGAGTTATACCTTAAAGTAGGGAGACCAGGAGAGTAAGGAGCCGGAGGTCATGCCATTTGAGCCCCCATCAAAGGAACAAGGGATATTTAGTCTGAAAAAGAGATGACTCGGTGGAGAACACATGATCGCTGCCTTCAAGTATGTTAAAGAAAGGCTGCCATAGAGAAGGAACAGACTCATGAGGTGGAAACTTCCAGGAGGCAAATTTAGACTTGATATTAGAGGGAATTTTCCTGCAATTAAGGCAGTCCAAAGTCAAAATGGGTTGCATTGAGAGATAAGTGGTTTTCCCTCACTGGGCATCTTCACCAAGTGCTGATTGAGTGGTGGATATATTGCAGATGAGATTTTTCATCACCTAGAGATTGCATTCGATGGCATTGGAGGTTCCTATTGCTTCTGGAATTCTGGTTTTGTGTAATATTGTGGAAGTCAGAAAGGCATTCTGTGTGAATCCTCCTCAATGCTTTTGCTAAGTATGTCCAGGAAGGCTGGAAAAAGTCCTGGACTCAGAGATGTAAGTGCGAATCCTGGTTCTCTGATTTGCTCATGCACATCCATGTGCAGCTATTCTATTCCTATTCATCTTGTTCACATTCAGAACTCTGGGTACATTCATTTCCATTTCTCATAAAAAGGAGGGGGCTGGGCCATATGACTTCAAAGTCCCTTTCCAGCTGTAATCTATGCTCCTATTATCTACCACACACAATAGCATTCATATACTACTTTAAGGATTACAAAGTCCCTTACAAATTTATCTCATTTGATCCTCATAAGAACTTTGGGAAAGAGGGGTGCAAGAAATTGAGGCACAAAGTTTAGGTAACTTGGTCAGTATCACAGAGCTAGAAAATGTCTGAGACAGGGTTCAAATTGATGTATTCCTGATTCTAAGTCCAGCATTCTATTTACTGAGAGGTCCACACTCTGATCATAAGGAGATGGGTCTTAGAATTTAGTGCAGATCAAATCCCTTTTAGTGTTTAAAAATCACTGATAATGGCTGGACAATCATGTCTTCTCATACAAGGAGAATTGATGGATGAGATTCCTAAGTTACCATTAAGGATCTTTGAAAAGTCATCCAACATGAAAGGTGATAAAGGAGTTAAGAGAGAGAAATACTATCCTAATTTTTAAAAAAGGATGGGGAGGTGGGGGAAGAGATTAGAACTTTCAAGCTCTAGTGACACTGACCTTCGCAAAATTTTATGGATTCTGGCTTATCAGAAGGATGGTTTATAGCCCTTAGAAAGGTTAGTGGTAGTCTTCAAGAGTCAACAAGACTTCATCAAGTACAGATCATGCCATACTAATCCCATTTATTTCTTGAAAGGGTTATTGGTGCCAAATAGATCAAGGCAATGCTGTAAATAGCACAGCATTTGACAAAGTCTTTCTTTCGTTCCTGGGGGCACAAAAGAGAGATGTGGGTTCTGTGAAGATGTGTGCTGAAGCTAGCCACAATAGGTTCCTGAGAGCTGATTGTTAAATTTTCCACATTGGGGCTTGATCTACTATAATCTAGACAGTTATCTTTGTCTATTTGTCAAGATAATTTGTCAATTATGCTTATTTACAAAGAAATGAAGAAAAATTAATAATGCAAATTAAACTTAAAAATGATGCTGTGTGTACATTTCCCTTCCCTGCCCAGAGACCTGGTTATAAATGTTTACTAGAGGGCAGCTAGGTGGCGCAGTGGATAGAGCACCAGCCCTGAAGTCAGAAGGACCTGAGTTCAAATCAGGTCTCAGACACTTAACATGCCCTAGCTGTGTGATCCTGGGCAAGTCACAACCCCAATTGCCTCAGCAAAAAAATAAATAAATAAAAATAAATAAAATATAAATAAATGTTTACTAGTACATCTCTGATTATATTACAGGGATTCAAGACAAACTGTTCCAAAGAGCAGTCATTAATGGATCAATATCACCTAGAAGTGATGTCTCTAGTAGAGTGCCTCAAGGATCTGTGCTGCCCCACATTTCTTTCAAAAACTTAAATGAAGTCATAGATGGCATGTTTATCAAATTTCCAGATGACCAAGTTGGGAGGGGTAGCAAATATGTTTTATGACATGGTCAGCATCCAAAAGAATCTCAGCAGACTAGAGCAATGGGCCAAATCTAATAATGTGAAACTTGATAGGAATATATGTAAAGTCCTACATTTATATATTAAAAAAAATAAACCACAGCTTCACAAGTACAGGATGGCAAAGGTGTGGCTAGACAATAGTTCATGTGAAAAGATGTTGGGGTGTTAGAGAACTGCAGGCTCAGTATGAGTCAACAGTGTGATATGTTGGCCAAAAAAAGAATATGATCTTAGACTATCAGCAGAGACATGGTATTCAAAAAGCAGAATCTTACTGTATAGCACTCCAGTAAGAAATCCCTGCCTACCCTATAGAGTTTTCTGTTTAATTTTAAGTGTTACATTTTAGGAGGGACATTGAAAACCTGGAGCACACTCCAGGACAACAAGGACCATTAGGGACTAGAGACTATGCTATATGTAAGAAGATAGAACGAAAGGTCTGAAAGAGAGAAGACTTTTGGAGTGGGCCAGACATGGGAGTTGTCTTCAACCATATGAAAAACTGCCATGCAGAAAGATTAAAAACATTCTGCTTGGCCACAGAGGCAGGACAAGAGTCGTGAGAAGTTGCAAATGAATACTTTTCAGCTTAGTGTGATGAAAAGTTTCCCAAAATTGTCCAAAAGCGTGATGGGCAAAAGGGCTATCAAATTGTGCATTCCCTTTAATCCGGTAGTGTCTGTATCCCAAAGAGAGTATGAAAGAGGGAAAAGGACCCATATGTGCAGAAATGTTTATAGCAAATCCTTGTTGGAGAGGCAAGGAATTGGAAATTGAGTCATTGCTCATCAATTGAGGAATGGTTGAATGAGTAACGGTATATGGATATAATGGAATATTATTGTTCTGTAAGAGCAGGCTGATTTCAGAAAAGCCTAGAAAGGCTTGAACTGATATTGAGGAAGTGAGCAGAACCAAAGAGAATATAAAAGAAGGAAAAGGACCCACATGTGCAGAAATGTTTATAGCAGCCTCCTTTTTGTAGGAGCAAGGAATTGGAAATTGAGTTGTTGCTCATCAATTGAGGAATGGCTGAATAAGTTATAGTACATGAATATAATGGAATATTATTGTTCTATAAGACATGATGAACAGGCTGATTTCAGAAAAGCCTGGAAAGGCTTACATGTACTGATGCTGAATGAAGTGAGCAGAACCAAGAGAACATGGTACACAATAACAAGAAGATCATGCAATGAATAACTGTATAGACTTAGTCCTTCTCAGCAGTACAGTGATCCAAGATGATTCTAATAAACTTGGGATGGAAAATGCCATCTGCATTCAGAGAGAGAACTATGGAGAATGAATGTGCATCAAAGCTTAGTATTTTCAGTTTTGTCTATTTGTTTGTTTGCTTTTTCTTTCTCATGGCTATTTCCCTTTTTATCTGATTTTTTCTTGTACAACATGACAAATATGGAAATATGTTTAGAAGGATTGTACCTGTTTAACCTAGATCAGAGTGCTTGCTGTCTTGGGAAGGGGGGAGGAAGTAAGGGAGGGAAGGAGAAAAAAAATGGAACACAAAATCTTAATGTTGGAATGTTGGAAATTATCTTTACGTGTATTTGGAAAAATAAAATACTACTGGGGGGGGGAAGCATAATGGGCAACTGTGGAAGACCTGTTCTTTATTACATGAATTTTCAAGTATAATCTCAAAGACTATGTGTTGGAGATATTGTATTCATGATTGGATTGGGAATATGCTTGTTGCCTATTCCTCACCTCTGAGAATCTATTACAGAAGAAATATTCTCTCTTTTGTGATACGTGGGCACAGAGAACGGCTTCCAGGGGATCTATATAGGATAACCCAGTTTTCCACTTAATGCTGGTAAGGATCTTGTACAAGTTAATTTATTTCACTGGGTCTCGGTTTCTTCATCTAAAAAACTGAGAGGTTAGATTGGAAGCTACATTTCAACTCTGAATCCTATGACTCTCGGGCATAGTAATTATAGTTTCAAGACAGGAAGGAAGGAATGATGGATGGAAGAAAGGAAAAAGATGGGAAAGGAAAGGAAGGAAAAATGAATGGAGGAAGAAAAAGGAAGGAGAGAAGAAAAGTAAGGAGGATAAAAGAAAAAAGGGAAGGAAGGAAAGAAGGAAGGAAAAAAATGAAGAAAGGAAAGGGAAATGCTATTGTTTGGGTTTAGGAGGAAGGGGAAGAATGGCCATGATATTCTGTGGTGTACAGAGAGTTTGTGAAATTAGAAAGAGATAGAAACTGAGGGGTTTTGCAGACCTATTGGGTCACTTGGCATGAGCCTCATGTGGCATTTCTGTGCTTTCTTGACCATCTTTCCTTCACAAATGGAGTTAGGGAAGCTGTGGTATATGTATCTCTGATTTGTTGGGAAGGTTTCTAACCATGTTTTTCCAGGAGCCAGGAATTCTGCATCTAGGCAGAGAGACTGATGGAAGGAGATGTTCCTAAGATCAACCCATGTCATGCCCCTGAGAAGATAATCTTGGAGTTACTCTTCCAACCTAAGGACAAATCTGTGCTGGAGTCTTCAGAAACTGGGGGCACTCATACTCCAGCAGAACTTCAACACACCCTCTAAAAGAAAGGTACCTTTGGCAAATTTAAAGGACACAGACAAGAATTAGCTGCACATCAAAAAAAAAAATAATCAATAGTGTCTTGAGAGTACACTGGAGTTACGGAAATATGGGTTCAAGTACTTCCTCTGACAAATACTGGCTGGTGACCCAGGTCCAGTTTCTCAGGAAATTCTCTGATTTTATAAATTGCAGGGAAGATGTTGAACTGCATTAGTTAAAGAATTTTCTTCATAGGGAAATCACAGGTCCATTCCCATCCCATCCCCATTCATCCTACTATACTATATCATCATACAATCTTTTTCAATCACACATTTTAACAAGGACTGCCTTTATTCTACTATGTAATTCCATTTATTTCTTCATGTGTTGCATCTTGCTAATATTCATTATGGGCTACTCCATTGCCTTTTGAATGATCCTTAATTGCAATTTTTCAAAAACTGTGATTTTCCATTTTTTGTACAACTCTTGGAAATTGGTGGTACTTTGAGGAGTATAGCAGTTCCAAAGTAATTTCCTTACAGTCAACTTCTGAGGTAGATATTGACAGTTTCCATTTTTCTTTTTTTTTTAAATTTTTTTCTTTATTAAAGCTTTTTATTTGCAAAACATATGTATGGGTAATTCTTCAACATTGACCCTTACAAAACTTTCCGTTACAAATTTTTCCCCCCTAGTCCCCACCCCTCCCCTAGATGGCAGGAAGTCCACTACATATTAATTATGTTAAAATACTTGACAAATCGAATATATGTATAGATATTTCCACACTTATCATTGTTGTGCAAGAAAAATCATATCTACAAGAAAAAAAATCTGAGAAAGGAAACAATGCAAGCAAACATCAATAGAGAGCATGAAAATGTTATGCTGTGGTCCACATTTCATATCCCTCTCTCTGGGTGTATATGGTTTTCTTCACTGAACAATTGGAACTGGTTTGAAACATTTCATTATTGAAGAGAGCCATGTCCATCAGAATTGATCATCGTATAGTCTTGTTGTTGTCGTGTGTATAATGATCTCCTGGTTCTGCTCATTTCCCTCAGCATCAGTTCATGAAAGTCCCTGACAGTTTCCATTTTTCAACAAAACGGCAGTCTGGGAAATAATGATAAGTTAATAAGTAGCAGAGAAGGGACTTGAACCCAATTCTCCAGACCCAACATTCTTTCCACTACATAAAGCTGTGACTACAGTATTTGAGTTTGACATTCATCAAAATCCCATCTGGGGAATGCTAGCAGTAATGTGGAGTTATCCATTGCTGAAACTTATGGGAATTATTAGGTCAAAAGATCATCTAGGACAACCCCTTCATTTTTTATGTAAAAAAAATTGGTGGCCCAAAGTGTGATGGATGGCTAGAGCAACTCAAACGCAAACCCTGCTTTCCTGGCTGCCAACCCATTTGCATTTGTCTTCTGTTCCTCTCAATAGGGACTTATTTCCCCTGGAAACTATTGGGGGCCATTTAGGCATCACATTTGAACTGATCCTGTCATCATTCACCTCAGAACTAGAATAACTCTTGATAGGGGGTCGGGGGAAACTAGAATCAGCAAGCACTGAAGAGTGAAGATTGAACATAAAGGGCAAGGTTTCCTGCCTTCCTATTTTCCATGTATTCTCTGGGTCAAATCCAACTTAAACCTTTTAGTGATTTGTATCCCGAGAAATCCACCTGGAAATGCTCATAATTCAACAAACTTTAGAGATCCCCACTAGAACATAGCCACAAACTTAATCACTCTGTCCTAGCTTCCACATCATTGTGTCACTCTCTGATGTTAATCACCAATCAGTCCAAATAACTATTTGTATCATGAATACCCCTTTGGACTCCATGAAGGGAAAATACTGGGCAATATTTAAACGTTGTCTCTCCCACAGTGTCCAGTGCAAAGCTCTGCATACCATAGGTGTTCAGTAAATGTTTGCTTAAAAATTATGTGATAATCACGTGCAAAAGACTTGGCTCTTCTCAACAATGTGGTGATTTAAGACAATTCTAATACACTTGGGATGGAAAATGCCATCCACATCTAGAGAGACAAATATAGAGACCGAATGTGGAATGAAGCCTAATATTTTCACCTTTTTTGTTATTTGTTTGCTTTTTCTTTCTCATGGTTTTTTCCTTTTGGTCTGATTTTTCTTGCACAACGTGACAAATATGGAAATTTGTTTAAAAGGAGTGCACTTATTTATTTAACCTATCTCAGATTGCTTGCCGTCTTGGAGGCAGAGGGAGGGAGAAAAATTCAGACCACAAAATCTTACAAAAATGAATGTCAAAAACTATCTTTATGTGTATTTGGAAAATAAAATTCTGTTTGCTTAATTCAGTGAATGGAAAATGAATGAATAAATTCAAATCCTTCAGAGTGTTGGACCCTAGAGCACAAAAAGATTTTTAATCGGCTCATTACTTGCCTTCAAGGAACTTGACTAGAGAGAAAGTATGATCTGTACAGAGATGAGTATAGCACAAGGGTTCTACTTATGGCAAAGGAGAACTCCACATGAAATCCTTTAGGAAAGATTAAAGAGTCAGAGAGTCAGGGCTCTGTTGGAACCAACTCCTTTGCAAATTTTGAGTGAGTGTAAATGCTGGTTTTGGCTACTCCCTGTTTTTGTAAGGTGTGAAAGCTAAGAATGGTTTTTACTTTTTTTAAATGGTTGGGAAAATAATCCCAAAGAAGAATAATATTTTGTGACACATAAAACTTATATAAAATGCAAATTTGTGTCCATACATCGTTTTATGGGAATATAGCCATATTCCTTTGTCTATAGATTACCTATGGGTGCTTTGGAGCTCTCAATGGCAGAATTGAACAATTGTGACAAAAACCATATGAGGCACTTACATTAATTTGAATTGCTAGTTTGGTACACCACAAATTGCAATGACACAGTTAATAGTAATAATATTTGCTAGTGTTTGTATAGGACCTAGTGCATGGCACTTCACAATTATTATCTTATTTGATCCTTAAAACAATCCTGAGACACAGGTGCTATTATTCTCCTCATTTTACAGTGGAAGAAACTGAGGCAAACAGAAAGGTCACACTGCTAGTAAGTACCTGAGGACATATTTGAATTGACATCTTCCTGACTGTCCCAGAGTTCTTTCCACTTTGTCACCTTGCTGCCCAATGTGCCAGATTTATTGTCACACCAAGACATTTTATTTTATTAACAATACATCTATCTTCTGCCAAAACAAGAACAAAAGAAAAAAAATGAAGTTTTGTTGCTAGTTTATTTATTTATTTTTTTAGGTCAGAGTTGACAATGAATGAAAAAATGAGATTGAATAACTGCAAGGATTGAATGAGGAAAAACTGCCCTCTGCCACCTTCACAGCTTTAAAAATTAAATTTTGCTGCAGACTTGATAATATTTCTTAATGAATTCGACCTCAAATTCAAAATGGAACTTGCAGGCTAAAGTGATACGGGGGCAAAGTCGATTCAGACAACCAGCATCGTGGGAGGCACAAGTAATGTCAAACTGCTTTATTCATTTCTCGGGCTGTCAGAAGTTAAAACAAGGAGTGAGATCTTCATCCCACACAAATTTGTAGTGGATATGTTTTCGGAGCTCTGTATCACTCCCCCCCCCCAGGATGTTTCCTCTTTGCAAAAAAATTCCTTGTCATGTCTCTGCGACGACTTGCTGTGTGTGTAACAGATTATGCTGGCTCCCACTGCGTGAAGGTCAGATGGGTTAGAATTTACCCTTTCACCTCTCCAGGGTCCTGTCCCCTTCAGGAGATTGGAGGCCCAGCCTTTCTGCAAATGGCCCTGACCTTCATGGATGGTGTCCCTTTAATTGTTGGGGAATGGTCCTTCCAAAGCCACTTTTATTCCACACAAATCTTCGTTTTTAACATTGGGTACCCTGGCCCTCACCTGGAAGGCCAGGTAGGTTAGATTTTATTCTTTTGCCAGGGTTCTCCAGGACCCTTAAGGAATTAGGAGAAATCCTAGTTACTCACAGGCTTGAATAAGACCCTTCTGGACCTCAATTTCCTCACTTGGGGTCATGATCTTTTCCCAGCTTTGCATCCTAGGAGACTAAGCTCCAGGATCCCCTTCCCTAGCTACCAGCTCCTGCTTTTGCATGGGGCAATCATTTCCCCCACCCCCACCCTGTCTTACAGGAACTCTGAGTCAAGTTAAGCTCATCTATCATTCCTTTCTATTGGCCCTAGGACTGGGGGGGGAGTGGGGGAGAAGGGCTTGGGGAGGGGGAAGTGGGAAGTCTCTCTCTCTCTTGGTCTGTCTGGGCCTTTTTATGAAGTCACTGGAATTTTGGCTGGTGATGTCAGGGAAGGAGGTATGGAGAAAGGGGGAGACCTAAGTCATCACCCAGTGACCTTCACCAAGTAGTTCTTTCCACAGGCATCAACTTATAACCCCCCCCCACACACATATACCCCCTCCTCGAGGAATGACTCGGGTACTGGTGTCCACCCCATTCAGGAGAGAAGTTGGCAGGGTCCCTGAGACTCCAACAGGATATTAAGTGAAAGGGAGACCCAGAAAGTTGGGGAGATCCTGCTGCTGTTCTTCATTAAGGCACAAAGGGTGAAGCCCATGACAAGCTGGGCTCAGACCATCTCGCCGCTGCTGATCCTGGACTCCTGGAACATCTTTATTCACTTAATCTGGGATTCGGGAAGATCTCATCCAAGTCAGTTTTATTGGGGAATTCTGAAGCAAGCATTCAGCTTCCCAATCAATAACAGATGAACAATTTTTACATCACATTTTTGGGGGAGGGGATTTGGCCCCATCCTGCCCATCCTGAAGGCCTGCTGTTCAGAGATCGCTGATGGTTGGGATCTTCCTCGAAACAGAGTGCCTGGCAATCTGGGAGCACAGGCAGGAGTCGGTGGGAGGACTGTCCCATCTGGGGACCTCCAGCCTTCTTCGGTACCCCCAGGCAGACTTGAGGTCCTGGCCCCCGCCCCTTTGGCCCATTTTTCTCCCACTCAGCACCTCCTCCCTGGATCCTTTTCACAGATGCTCTCAGGGCTGGTACTGAATCCTCGGGCCATAAAGAATCAATCAAAGTCAGTCTGGGGCCTTTCAACACCAAGCCAGGGGCCAAGAAGTGCCAGAGATTGATAAATTGTGGGTAGGTGGTGGAAAGCCGGCCGAGGCCAGGGAAGAAAGAGTAGTAGAGCACGCTCAGCTGGGCATAAGACTCTGGCTCACAGAATTACAGCATTTCAGAGCTGGAAACCATTCCAGCAGCCGTCCACTCCAGCCTATTCTTGACCAAGACCTTCCTCCAAAAGATCATATTGCTTTCATTTGAAGGCCCCTAATAAGAGATCCCACCTCTCCCAAAGTAGCCCAATCCATCCCAAAATTGTTAGGATGTCTTTCTTTATGTCAAGATTCTTCATGATATCTGTGTCCGCCCTTTCTCCCAAGACATCAGGGTCTTTTCCAATGAGTCCTGTCTTCTAATTAGGTGGCCAGAGTAGCTTCTGCTTCTGCATCTGACTAGCTTGGATTAATTTCTTTAAGTGTCAATGCTCCTTGTTGTCCAAAGGACTCTCAAAAATCTTTAATTCATTTATTTAAACTAATTCAGTCAAAAAAGTTATTTATTAAATGTTTGCTAGATAACAGGCCCTATGCTCAGTGCTCAGGATACCAGTGATCTGACCGCTAAATCCAAAGGTCTGTGGCTGAACAAATTATGGGATACAGAATGTTATTACATTATAAAAAATGACAGAAGGGAGGATTTCAGAGAAACCTAGAAAGACTTGTATGAACAGATGCAGAATGAAGTGAACAGAACCAGAAGAACCATAAAAACAGCTGGATGGCACAGTGGATAGATAGAGTTCAAGACCTAGAGTCAGAAAGCCTTATTTTACTAAGTTCAAATCTGGCCTCAGACACTTACTAGCTGTGTGATTCTGGGCAGATTACTTAATCCTGTTTGCCTCAGTTTCCTCATCTGTAAAATAAGCTGAAGAAAGAAATGGCAAATCACTCAAGTATCTCTACCAAGAAAACTCCATATGGGGTCATTAAATATCAAATGACAACAATAACAAAACAATATTATAAAGAAAGAATTTTAATCATAATGATAGCTAGTACTTCAGACTTTGCAAAACATTTTGTAATTATTATCTCAATTATCTTCAAACCCAAACTGGAAAGCAGATGCCTTATTAATTAATTAATTAATTCTTTTTTTGCTGCTGTTGTTGGCTCATGTCCAATTCTTTGTGACTCTATGGACCACAGCACACCAGACCCTTCTATTCTCCACTATTTCCCAGTTTGTCCAAGCTCATATTCATTGTTTCCATGACATTCTCTAACCATCTGCTGTCACTTTTTCCTTTTGCCTTCAATCTTTCCCAACATCATGGTCTTCTCCAATGAGTCCTGTCTTCTAATTAGGTGGCCAAAGTAGTTTAAGCTTCTGGTTCAGCATCTCAACTTCCAGTGAGTAACCTAGATTAATTTCTTTAAATATTGATGCTCTTTGGGGGCAGCTAGGTGATGCAGTGGATAGAGCACCAGCCCTGTAGTCAGCAGGACCTGAGGTTAAATATGGTCTCAGACTCTTAACATTTCCTAGCTGTGTGACCCTGAGCAAGTCACTTAACCCCAATTGCCTCAGAAAAAAAATTTAAAAAAATTAAAAATTAAAAAAAAATATTGACTCTCTTTGTTGTCCAAAGGACTCCCCAAAATCTTCTCCAGTGCCACAATTAAAGAGTGTGGAATCTGTGGTACTCAATTTTCCTTGTCATCCCATTTCACAGCCATACATTGGTACTGGAAAAACAATAGCTTTGACAATATGGACATTTCATCATCAAGGTAACGTCTCTGCTTTTTAGGATGCTGCACAGATTTGCCATAGTTTTCCTTCCAAGGAGCAAGTTTCTCTTAGTTTCATCAGTGCAGTTACAGTCTGCCCAAGAAAATAAAATAAAAATTGGCATTACTTCCATTTTTTTCTCCCTCTATTTACCAGAAAGTGATGGAACTGATTGCCAAGATCTCAAGTTTTTGATGTTAAACTTTAAGCCAGCTTTTTCACTCTTTTCTTTCACTTTTATCAAGAGGATTTTTAATTCTTTTTCATTTTCTGCAATCAGAACTGTATCATTCTTATCTGAGACAGCTGATATTTTCCCAGGCAATCTTAAATTTCAGTTTTTGCTTCACTCAGCCTGACTTTTCTCATGATATATTCTGCATATAAATTAAATAAACCAGGTGACAATATACAGCCTTATCATACTCCCTTTCCTTTTTTTGCACTGAACATGGTGAGTTAATTGATGTATGCAAAATAGGACTCCAGGCTTCTCCCTCCTACTACAGGGGTGTATTGAGGCAAGGATGTGAATGGGGTATGGGGTCCCCATGTAGGAAAATAGGTTAAGGACCCACGACTTTAGCAGGCTTAGTAAAAAGCAAATATGATGTTTTGGGCAACATCATGCCCACTATGCTACAGCTTGCTATCTACTGGCTTCTGAGTATCAGTAATGGCATTGATTATGATCATGAGTCCTTCCACAAGTTGTCATGAATGACCTTGGCCAAGGGGTCAAGCACTTGTTAGGGCAGGAGACATTATTGACAATCTTAAGAGAAATGTCGTGTTTCTCATGGTGCAGTTCCATTACAAACATTGGGACATCAGCAGAATGGGCAGAGATAATGATCCATTGGACTCCACTCTTCAAGTGGGCCCCAACCTTTTCCATGGTTGTAAAGACGTCAGTGGACTCTACAACATCCTTGGCTCCAGCATCTACCCATTTAATAATATTGATGAAGTCCTGCTCTTGGAAGATGACAATGACTTTTCCATTGATGACCAGCATCCATTCTCAACTTTGACAGTACCTCTGAACTTGCTAGGAGTGGAATTATTGTGAACCGTATGAACCATGTATTTGAGGTCAATGAAGGGGTCATTTATGGCCATAATGTCTACTTTGCCTGAATTGAATGCAACCCTGATCACCAGGTACCCAAGACGGCCAAATCTGTTGACTCTGACCTTCACCATCTTGTTTCAAGGATGTAACTGCAGAAGCAGATCCTGGCATCAAGTTTGGGAAAGCAATTGAGAGCTTGAACTCCTTTTCCAATCATAAACCAATCAGTTGTTCTATATTTCGTTCTAACTATTGCTTCTTGACCCATATTTAGGTTCCTCAGGAGACAAGTAAGATGATCTGGTAATCCCATCTATTTGCCACATTTTGTTGTAATCCACACAGTCAAAGGCTTTAGAATAATCAATGAAACAGATTTTTTTTCCTAGAACTTCCCTTGTTTTCCCTATAATCCAGCAAATATTGGCAATTTGGTTTCTAGTTCCTCTGCCTCTTCAAAAACAACCCACTCTTATGGTAATTCTCACTTCACCTATTACTGAAGCTTAGCTTGCAGAATCTTTAACATAATTTTGCTGGCATGTGAAATGAATGCAATTGTTCAGTATATTCCTTGCATATTCCTTGCATTGCTCTTCCTTGTTATTGAAATCTAAATTGAACTTTTTTCCAATTCAGTGGTTTAGACTTTTTTATATAGTTTTGTATATTCTTGCCACCTCTTCTTAATCTCTTCCGCTTCTGTTAAGCCCTGCCATTTCTGCCTTTTTTCATGCCCATTTTCACCACCTGTTAACTTGACATCACTTTCTAACAATTCCATAGGATTTTTAAGTTCAATCTATTCAAAATAGAACTCATGGTGTCTCCCTTCAGGTCCAGCTCTTCTCCAAGCTAAGCAATTTTGGTTGAGGGTATCACCATCTCTTTACAACTTCCATCGTCCATTACACTTTTCTCTCTCACATGTTCTAACTCCAAACAGTTATCAAGTCTTGTCCATTCTTTCTTTACAATAATAATTGAATCATTCCTTTTCTCTCTAATAGAGTCTAGTTCAGGCCCCTATCATTTCTTTCCTGGGCTATTGAAATAGCTTTTCTAACTGTTCCCTTGTTTCCAATCTCTCCCCTTTGCAATTCTTCCACCCTGCAAATGCCCAATTGATATTCCTAAAACATATATATTTGATCATGTCACTTTACTACTTCACATTCTTCAGTGGCTTCCTATTTCCACTAAGGTACAATATAAAATCCTTATCCTGGCATTTGATTTCCTTCACAATCTGGCTCTCACCTTTCCAGAATTATTTCATGTTATTTCCTTTCACGTATCCTTCTACGTATTCATAAAACTGACTTTCTAAGTGTTCTTATATAACATTTTATCTCATATTTCTGCATTTTTATATAAATGGAACCACAAAATATATCTCCTCTTCTCCTCTACCCATGATAATACTTAGTTTTCTTCAAAGTACATCTTTACCCTTTCCTGAACCCTTGAGTTTTCACTTAGTATTATTTTATATTTATTTATCTGTATACTAATAAAATTCTCTTGGGAGAATGTAAGCTCCCTGAAGACAGGCAATGATTCATTTTTGTCCCTCCATCACCAGCATTTGGCATACCATCTTGTATATCACCTGTGGTTGGTTAAAGGTGGAAGATGAAGAGTAAGAGGGAGGGACAAATAAATGAATGTTTGTTGAACTTAACAGAATTGAATTATTCTTAGTTCTGGCCCAAGGACCAAAGTCTAATCTTTCTTCCTTATGACAGCTTGGGCTGGTCATATGGGAAGAGTGATGGATCAAGCAATCCACCAACTAAATACCTACTATCAGGCACTTTGCTAAGTGCTAGGAATACAAAGAAAGGCAAGATTCAGTCCACCACCCTCTAGGAGAACAGTCTAATGGGGGAAAATAACATGCAAACAAATACATACAAATAAGCTAACGATAGGAGAAACTGAGGG
Organism: Myrmecobius fasciatus; assembly: GCA_023553655.1. Taxonomy (NCBI): domain Eukaryota; kingdom Metazoa; phylum Chordata; class Mammalia; order Dasyuromorphia; family Myrmecobiidae; genus Myrmecobius; species Myrmecobius fasciatus. The sequence goes on along the minus strand of JAJPUD010001944.1, from coordinate 192,082 downwards.
TAAGGGGATGAAAGAGGACTAGCAAAGGCCTCCTATACAAAGCAGGATTTGGGCTGAGTCATGAAGCAAGCTGTGGAAGCCAGGAGGTAGAGGTAAGGGTGGTGAACATTTCAGAAATGGGACGACAGCCAGTGAAAAGACAAGGTATCAAGAGGTTGAGTATCATGTTCGGGGAACGGTGAGAAGGCTTAAGTATATGGACGAGAATCAGATATAATGGAAAGGAATGATGGGGCCAAGTGGTGAAGGCTTTAAACACCAATGAGATAATTTTCTATTGATCCTGGAGGTCATAGGGAGCCACTGGAGTTTATTCTAGGGAGAGGGAAGGTAGTGGTGGTTGTAGTGGAGACATAACAAGACCTGCATTTTGAGTGGAGGCTGAATGGAGGGTAGATTGGAATGGGGAGAGACAAGAGGCAGGAAGACCAACCAAAGGCCATTGCAATAATGCAGGAGCTAATTTACACCAGGCAGTGCTAAGTGGTCAATGGCTAACCTGTGTGCACCATGGGGAACAGCCAGGAAGCTTTTGGAGGAAGTCTCCTACAGCAAGCTTATGAGGAAGCACAAGTTACACAGAATGAGCAGAGGTGAACAGGTGGAAATATCTGGAGATGGAGGAGTCACCTAAGCATTTGAGAATTAAATGTGCCTCTCTCAATGAGGTCCAAGATGCATTTTCTTTCCTGCATTATATCACCCTGTTGACTCCTGTTGGGTCTGTAGTCTGCTAAAAACCCTGATTTGCTTTCAGACAATCTTCTCCTTATCCATGCTTATTTGTGAATCTGAAAGTGTTTTTTTAATGTAATACTTTACATTTATCCCTATTAAGTTTCATCTAATTAGATTTGGGTCAATGTTCTGGCTTGTCAAAATCTCTTTGAATCCCATCCATTGGATTATAATCTAATCTAGTGATTATCTATCTCCCCTCCCTGATCTCTCTCAGCCTCCCCTTCATCTCATATGAAAATATAATGATGTTGTAGTCGATGCCTTTATGTAATCACTGATATGAATGTGAAAAAACACATGATAGGTCACTCCACTAGAGACCTCCTTCCAACTGGATGTCACGCCATTCATTTCTATTAAATTTGGCCATCCGACCAGTTTCAGCTCATCTAATTCAAGAGTTCTTAACCTCATTTGGGAAAGCTAGGTGGTGCAAAGAGAGCTTCAGGTCTATAGTCAGGAAGGCTCATCTTCCTGGGTTGAAATCTGACTTTAAGCACTAGCTATGTGACCCTGGGTAAGTCACTTAACCCTATTTGCCTCAGTTTCCTCATCTGTAAAATGAACTGGAGAAGCAAGTGACAAACCACTCCAGTATCTTTGCCAAGAAAACCCCAAGTGGGGTCGTGCAGACTCAGATGGGACTGAACAACAATAACCTCATTTGGTGTCTGGACCCCTTTGTTGATCCTGTGAAGCCTCTGGACTCTTTCTCAAAATAATGTTCTTAAATGCATAAAATAAGATATTTAGGATTACAAAGAAAACAAATAATATTGAAATATACTTGTCAAAATATATTAAACATAAAACAAACAAGTTCACAAAACTCAGGCTAAGAGCCCTAGATTTAATGGTATTTACCTTTTGGCCCACAGCTCTCCATCTTTTCATGGGAACAGCCTGAGAAACTTTATCAGATATTTTGTAAAAATCTCGGTAAACTAGTTCTATCACATTCCCTTAAATTACCAGTTTAGTTACCCTGTCAAAAAAGGAAAGAAGGCCAGTGTGGGATGACCTAATCTGGAGGAAGCTGAGCTGATGCTTTGTGATTGCTCCTTCCTTTCTGCATTCCCCAGTCATTTCTTTAATAACTTAATCTAGGATTTTTCCGGGGATCAAAATTGAGCTTGAGGACCTACACTTTACAGATTTCATTCCTTTGACTTCTTTTAAAATCAGAGAAAACCTTTGCCTTTCTACAGTATTTTAGGACTTCTTTTTTTTTCCCATGGTAGGATCTTTTTAATTTCTCTGCAGTGATTCAGCCATTACTTAGTGTATTTCTTTCATTACTTTTCAATTGATCCAGAAGGCTTGAGTTTCGTTGAGAGGAATGGTCTCTTACTATCTCTTTTCTTATCTTCAAAATCTTCAATAATAAAAATAAACTCTTATTAACTAACTACTATGTGCCAGCTACTAGAAATAAAAAAAGAGGCAAAAGATAGTCCCTGTCTAATTCAGTGGGGGAGACAATAAGCAAATAGATGAAGTGAACAGAGCCAAGAGAACATTGTATACAATAACAGTAATATTTTTTATTTAATATTTTATTTTTCCCCAGTTTTACATGTAAGACAATTTTTAACATTTGTTTTTATAACTTTGAGTTCCAAATTCTCTCCCTTCCTCCCTCTCCTTTATCTCCCCCACTGAGAAGGCACATGTGAAGTTATGCAAAACATTTCCATAAAAGTCATGTGGTGAAAGAAAGCATATATCCCCCCACCCCGAAAAAAACCCTCAAGAATAACAAAGTAAAAAAAGAGTATGCTTCAATCTGTGTTCAGACATGATCAATTCTTTCTCTGGGTTTGAATAGCCTAAGTCCTTCAGAGTTGTCTTGGATAATTGTATTGCTGAGAATAACAGTCATTCAAAATTGATCATCTTACAATATTGCTATTGCTTTGTATTTTTCCCTAGTATATTTCTCCAGAATTATTGTTTTAAGAACGACTTTGAGTGATTTCCATTTTTGACTATTATAAATATACAAATTAAAAATAAGGAATATATGAAAAGAGATATTATCTGCATCCAGGGACAGAACTGATAAATAGATATATAGAATAATTTTATATGCACATACACATACAGATATCTATCTATATACATATATAGAGATAGAGATAGAAATATATCTATATCTGCATTCACCTATTTGTTTCTAATGGTAGCTATCTCTAGGTTGAGGGGTAAAGGGAAAGTAATTTATGATAACTGTTGTATAATTGGAGGGAATAACAAGTTGTACATAGTAGATTTGCAGTTTCATGACAATCGTCTTTGTTATATTATGTTATAGAAATGCTTGTTTTGTTCCCTGAATTAAAAATAAAACAGTTTTTAAAATAGAAAAGTACGTATAAACAAGTTTTATAAAAAGATAAATGGGAAACAAGTAACAGAAGGAACTAGAATTGAGAGAGATTGGGAAAGGCTTCCTGTAGAAGATGGGATTTTAATTGGGATTTGAAGCCAGAAGATGATGAAGGAGAGTGTTCCAGGCACTGAGAACAGTCAGAGAGAATTCCCAGAGCCCAGAGATGGAGGGTCTGATTGCGAAACAGCCTGGAGGCCAGAGTACCTATTGGGAATAAGGTGTAAGAAGAATGGAAAGGTAGGAAAGGTGCTACATTATGAAGGGCTTTAAATATCAAATGTAGGATTTTGTATGGAGATGATAAGGAGCCAATGGAGTTGATTGGATAGGGGAGTAATAGAGAGAACTGCCCTTTAGGAAAATCACTTTGGTGGCTGCATGGAGACTGGATTGGAGTGGCGAGAGACTTGAGGCAGGCAGACCCACCAGCAGCTATTATGATAATCCAAGCATGAGGTGATGAAGATTTGCAGCAGCAATAGTGTCAAAGGAGAAAAGGGGGTATATTTGAGAGGTGATATAAAGGTAAAATCAAGCCTTGGCAATAGCTTGGTAATAGGGTGTAAGAGATAGTGAGAGATTGAGGATGATTCCAAGTTTTCTAACCTGAGGGACTGGGAGGATGGTATTGTCTTCTGGAGTAACAGGGAAGGGGGAAGCGGGGCAAGCTTATGGGGAAAGATGATGAGATCTCTTTTGTCCATATTGAGTTTAAGATGTCTACTGGACATCCCGTTCAAGATGTCTGAAAGGCAATTGAAGATGCAAGATTGGAAGTCAGGTGGGAATAGGACAGGTACATTTGAGTTCTCACCATAGAGTTGGTAATTAGATCTACAGGAGCTGAGAAGACCAGCAGGTGAAATAGGATAGAGGAGAAAAGATGGCCCAGGACTGAAGCCTGAGGGACACCTATGTTTAAAGGGTGTGATCTGTTTGAAGATCCCACAAAGGAAATGGAGGGCAGTCAGAGAGATAGAATGAGAACCAGGAGAGGATAGTGTCCCTAGAACTAGGAGCAAGGGCAAAGGAGGAGAGTCCTGAAAAACAGTCTGAAGGCTACAGAGAAGGCAAGGAAAATTTAGAAGAGAACATAGCCAAAATAAGAATTGAACAATGCTATCTTCTTTCTGTTGTCTTTTATCATCATTCCATCCACCCTAAATAGCATCAGTAGCAGCAACCTCCCTCTCTTGATCCTCTTCCCTCCTACAATTTTTTTTTTTTTTTTTGCTGAGGCAATTAGGGTTAAGTGACTTGCCTAGGGTCACACAGTTATGGAATGTTAATTGTCTGAGATCAAATTTGAACTCAGGTCTTCCTGACTTCAGGGCTGGTGCTCTATCCACTGCGCCACCTAGCTGCCCCTCTCCCATAATTTCAAATACTCATTTTTGACTTCCTTAGATTTCTTCTCCAGCCTTAGCTCATCCTGCCCATCAGCACTTTACAACATGATTTTGCATCCATCTTCTATTACCTGGACTTGATTACATCTGCCACTTATTTCTTTACATGGTTGGTGAATAATCCACATTGACAATTTTCATTTTTCTTCTTCTCTCTGACTGTTTTTGTTGTTGACTTTGGAATTTCATTCTTGAGCGTTTCTCATGAGCTCATAGCTGATTCACCCTATAGGATATTAGCTCATTGCATCCTACTGAAATTCCCTCTGAACCCTTTGAAATCTATTTCCCCAAATCTAGGATCCATGCTAGATTGTACCCAATGGTACTTTTATTCTCTCACAAGCTTGTTGAAGGAAGTGATCACTTTTCTCTTAAGATTCCCCATCTTTTCTACTGCAGAGAGTTCCTCCATGATAGAAGAAATCTAATTCAAAATACAATCCTCCCTTGTTGGTTTTCTGTTTTTTGAAAAATGCAATGATCATTAAGATAAGTCAAAAAGTTATTAGCTGTTCTATTTGGGGCAGATTTCTGAATAGGGCCCTTAGAACACAGACTATCAGAGCTGGGAAGCCCTTAGAACATAGAATGCCAGAGCTGGGAAGATGCTTAGAACACAGGATGTCAGTGCACAAAGAGCCCTTAGCACCCAGGATGTCAGAGCTGGGGGGGACCCTTAGAACATAGGATGTCAGATCTGGGGGGACCCTTAGAACATAGGATGTCAGAGCTGGGAGGGCCCTTAGAACCCAGGAGGTCAGAGCTGGGAGGGCCCTTAGAACACAGGAGGTCAGAGCTGGGAGGGCCCTTAGAACCCAGGAGGTCAGAGCTGGGGGGACCCTTAGAACATAGGATGTCAGAGCTGGGAGGGCCCTTAGAACCCAGGATGTCAGAGCTGGGGGGACCCTTAGAACATAGGATGTCAGAGCTGGGAGGGCCCTTAGAACCCAGGATGTCAGAGCTGGGAGAGCCCTTAGAACACAGGATGTCAGAGCTTTCAGGTTCCTGAGGTTATTTAATACCCCCTTCTCAATGACCTTGAGAGCTTCAGGTGACAAGTGATTTTCCCAAGTTGCCATAGTGAGTTAGAGGCAGACCTGGCAATAGAACTCCATCCTTTTTGACTCTCCAGCCAATGTTCCACTAAGCATAATATCCTGGGGGTGGTCCATGAGGGGAGCAGCTGGGCTGGTACTAAGACCATTACTCCTTCTGCAAAGTGAAGATTCATGGGTTATATAAACAATTCCTCCAAAGTTACCCCCAATCCTTTCGCATCTTCATATCTGTAAGGCATTTCCCACTTGCACTCCCACCATGGCAGAAATTCCCGGATTAGATTACAAGGACCCCACATCCTGCCACCAGGGTATTCCCCAATTTAACCAGTCCCCTGGTTTGGAATTGAAAAATCTGGGTTCATTTCCTCACCCATTTAAAGTCTCCAGTCCTTATTTCCTTGTCTGTAAAATGAGGGACTTACACTAGATAATCACAGAAGTCTCTCTCAGTTCTAAATCGCCTGCTCCCTCCTCCTCCTCCTCTTCCTTCTCCTCTTTCTCCATCTCTCCCATTCCAAAAAGTGGGGTCCAGTCTCCTGCTTTCACATCCTAGCCACTCTGACCCCCATCCTCTGATCCCCCAAGCCACGGGTCTCAGCATCTCAGCCCTAAGGTACAGACTGATCAATTACAACAGGTAATTTTTATTTACAGACAGGGGGAAAAAATAACCAACAAACTCTTTTATCTTGAACTATTCAAAACCTCTTAATATATGGTTGTGTGGGTTCCAAGAGTCCTAACCAGCCTTAAAAGAGCCTGGGGCATTCTGACAGCAGTTCAGAGGAAACTTTGGCCCTAGTTCAGCTCCCAGTTGTTTCTGATCTAATTGTGCCTTATAACTTTGCCGCTTAATCTTGGGTTTTTCTCCTCTTCTCTCTGATCCATTTCTCCTTATCTCTCATTGTTTATTTGCTGTTGGGTCAGCTGGCATTATTACCCTCCAACATAGCTGAACCTGGAATGAGGCCCTCTTTGGAGATCCGGGACTCCAATAGCGCCTCTGAATTCTGGGTCTTTTTTAACCCTTGCTGTCCCACATCTGGGGGATGCTGCAGGTCCAGTGTGGGACAGCCCCCTGTATGTACCCTTGCTCTCTCCACCCAACCTACCCGGCTAGACATCCAGTCAGACTTCTAGTCATATATCCCTTAACAAATTTTTTTGGGGGAAGTCCAGGATGTGATTTTATTAATATAAGAAATTTTCAGCAATGAAATTGACCCTATGAAACATCCTTAGAACTCAGGATGTCAGAGTTGGGAGGACCCTTAGAACATTGTAATTCATCATTTCAAGGGATCTTGAGAGATTAAGTGATTTGCCCAAGATACCATAGAAAATATATGTGAGAATTCCTGAGTGATCTTGAATAAGCCACTTTACTCTAGGACCCTCAGTTTCCTTATCTGTAAAATAGGGAGATTGAGCCTTTCAGGTCCCATTCAATTTTAAATCTGTGAATTTCTAATCTTATCTCCCAGATTCAAATATGACTTTTGCCACTTGCTTCCAAGGGCAACCTCTCTGGGTCTCAGTTTCCTTTTCTGTAAAAGAAAGGGTTGAACTAGATGACCTCTCAGGTCCCTTGAAGTACGTGATCCTGTGTGTGAGTGCTTGGAGGGAATGGGGAACCAAATAAAGGGTCAGCTCACTTTGTAACCATGGGAATGCCAACTGATAGAGATTGCCTGGCACTTGTGATAAGTCAAATGAACTAAAGTGGGGCAGTGGATAGAGCACCGGGCCTGAAGTCAGGAGGACCTGAGTTCGAATTTGTCTCAGACACTTAACATTCCCTAGCTATGTGACCCTGGGCAAGTCACTTAACCCCAATTGCCTTAGCAAAAAAAAAAAAAAAAAAAAACCAGAACTAAACTTTGAAACCCATTGGAAGGTACCTGGGGGACTGTGAGAAGGGGTCTTTGGCCAGAAAGTTAGGGGGAAACTCAAAGGAGTTAGTTTCTTCTAATGCACAACTGGGGTTCTGTTTGTATGAAATCAGTAGCCCTAATGGTTGGCCCATGAGTCTCTAAATATCGGAAAAAGTTACAACCACCTGTTCAGTTTCATCTGGACTTGTCCTGTCCCTTCTTTGGACCTTCATTTTTCTTTTCTTTCTTTCTTTTTTTTTCCTAAGGCAATTGGGGTTAAGTGACTTGCCCAGGGTCACACAGCTAGGAAGTGTTAAGTGTCTGAGGTCACATTTGAACTCAGGTCCTTCTGACTTCAGGGCAGGTGCTCTACCCACCACCTAGCTGCCCCTAAAACTTTTATGTTTTAAACAATTAAATGATGGCCTGCAGCGTTCTGTGTTTCGATAAGCCCTCCAAGTCTGACATTTTTTGTTTTAACGTTCCCTCTGATATCTTCTGGTTTGGAGCTCTGAAGAGCTCGTTTCCATAAGTATTCGGAATTATGGGAAGATTGAGAGCTGGAAGGGACTTTAGCACTTCCCTTTTGTGTCTGAGGAAACTGAGACCCAGAGAAGTTAAATGAGCCAAGGTCACACAACTGGGATTTGAGCCACTCTAGAGCCAGTAGTGTTTCTATTACTATGTAAACCTACTGTGTGCAAAGCACTGTCATGCTAAGGGACATAACTATGTTTTATAAGATCCCTCCTTTGAACTGACAGTCTGGGGCGGCTGTGTCCACTGACAGAATTGAGTGGATAGCCTCTTCCCCCTTCCTACTGCCTCCCACTCCCCCCCCCCCCAGCCCTCTTACATCCCTTTTGGCTTGGTGCTTGTAGTCAGGGCTGAGTTACTAGGTCTCTGCCCCCTACAAGGCCCCTTCTCCACCCCCTTCTCCCCTGGCTCTGTCCCCTTAATAATAGTTCCCAGTTGCCTTTTCCATGAACCCTCAGCCTCAGGGTAAACAGCCTTTTATTTAGTAAATACAATGGCAGGGGTTTAACTGCCAATTCTTGCTTCTCACTAAAGAAGGATTTTATGAGGAAATCTTTCTCTGGTGAAAGCTAATCAGCTTTGGTTCTCCTTCTAGGTAGGGCCTGGTAGAGTGCCCCTGTGCCCTGCACTTTTCTCCTGGGATCTGGTCTCTGTGCCCATTGGTTTCCTCTCCTTCCCCCAGTCTCCCAACTCCTCCCTCCATCGGGATGATTTCTTGCCTTCCCATTTCTGCTTCCCCACTCCTCTGTTTCTTGTTCCTCTCCCTCTCCCTCCTTAGCTCCCTCCATTCTTTTCTCTTTTCTTTTTTCATCTTCCTCTCACTGCTGTCATAATCAGGTTCCAGAAGAGATGTGACTGCCTCCGTCCTTCAGAGGTGCTGGATTTAGGCTCTGAGATCCATGCTTCCCACCCCCAGACCCATCTGATCCTCACTTTGCCCAATCTCTTTTCTTTTCTTTTTTAATTAATTAAAGCTTTTAATTTACAGAACATATGAGTGCTTTTTCTACACTGACCTTTGCAAAATTTTTTTGTTCCAAATTTTTCCCCTCCTTCCCCCCATCCTCACCCCTAGATGACAGGTAGTCTAATACAGGTTAAATATGTTAAATTATATGACAAATCCAACATGTGTATACATATCTATACAGTTCTCTTACTGCACAAGAAAGATCTAGAGAGAAAAAAAAACAACCCAAGTAGGAAAAAAAATGCAAGCAAATATTCACAGAAAGCATTAAAATGCTATGTTGCGGTCCAGACTCAGATCCCACATCCCTCTCCCTGGGTGTATATGGCTTTCTTCATCACTGAACAACTGGAACTGGTTTGAAACATCTCATTGTTGAAGAGAACCATGTCCTTCAGAATTGATCATCATATAGTCTTGTTGTTGCCGTGTACAATGATATCCTGGTTCTCCTCATTTCACTCAGCATCAGTTCATGCAAGTCTCTCCACGCCTCTCTGAAATCATCCTGCTGGTCGTTTCTTACAGAACAATAATATTCCATAACATTCATATACCATAATTTATTCAGCCATTCTCCAATTGATGGGCATCCTTTCAATTTCCAGTTTCTAGCCACTATGAAAAGGGCTGCCACAAACATTTTTGCACAGGTGGGTCTTGCCCAATCTTGCCCAAATTAAGGGTCTGATTCTTTCTTCCTCATTCTCTCCATGCTTGCTCTTCTCCTCCATCTCTTTCCATTTTCAATCTCCTTCCTTTCTCTCTCCCTTCACTTCCTTCTTCCTTCTCTCCTTCCCCCATCTCCCACTCTCTTCTTTCCCTCCCTCTTCCTTTTTCCTTTTTCTCTTTCTCCCTCTCCTCTTCAACTTCATTTTCCTTCTTCCTTTTCTTCCTCCTCCTCCTCTTCCTTCTCTTCTTTTTTTCTCCTCCTCCTCTTCCTCCTCTTCCACCTTTTTTTCTTCTTTTTCTCCTCTTCCTTTTCCTCCTTTTTTCTTCTTATTCCTCTTCTCCTCTCTTTCTTCTCTCTTTCTCCTTTTTTGTCTCTCTGTTTTCTCTTCTTCTCTTTTCTCCTTTCTCTGTCTCTCATTATCTATCTTTTCTCTTCTTTATCTTTGTCATTCTGTCTCTTTCTGTTTGTTGGTTTCTGTCTGTCTCTCTTTCTGTCTCTCTGTCTCTGGGTATGTCCCCCTATCTCTTCTCTCTGTGTCTCTGTCTCTGTCTGTCTCCCTTCCTCTCTCTCTCTCTCTCTCTCTCTCTCTCTCTCTCTCTCTCTTTTTCTTCCTTCTCTCTGTCTTTCTGCATGTCTCTGTCTCTTTCTTGGTGTATGTGTGTGTTCCCTCTATCTTCTCTTCTCTCTCTCTGTCTCTCTTTTTCAGTGATATAAAAAAGGAGAGATCACAGGTACTTTGCCTAGAATGAAAGACAAGTTACAAGGGACTCTAATTTGGTTTCATTCTGAAGCAATTCTTGTACTCTGGAGAAGAACCCACATCCTACCCAGTTAATTCTTAGATCTATGTACCCAAATCTAGTCTCTTTCCTGAAAGACTGCTTAAACATGACTTGCAATTGGATATCCTGGAGACACTTCAAACTCCATATATCCAAACCAGAATTCACTATCTTTTCCCCCCAACCTTCTAAACTTAGCTACAACTATGGAAGACAACACCACCAGCCTTCTAGTCACACAGGTTCAATTTTGTTGTTGTTGGCTTGTTTCTGTCATGTCCAACTCTTTGTGACCCCATTGGAGGTTTTCTTGGCCGAAATGCTGGAGTGATTCGTCATTTCCTTTCCCCACTCATTTTACAGATAAGGAAACTGAGACAAACAGTGTTAAGTGACTTGCTCAAGGTCACACCGCTAGGAAATGTGTGAATTAGTACTAGAATTCCTGAGTCCAAATCCTAAATGCTTTATCCACTGAGCCACCAAGCTCCTTTGCAGTCTGTCCCTTTCTTTTCTTTCTAATCTTCTTATATACTTTATTCCCTTCTATGAACTCACAAATTTAGCCATCCTGGCCTATTTGTTGATCTTTCTGAATAAAACCTCCATTTCTCTTCTCCAAGGCTTTTCATTGGTTCTCCCAGATGTCTAGAATCCTCTCCTTATATCTAACTCATAGGATCCTGGTTTCCTTCAGTACTGATCTCTACTGCTACCTTCTGTAGGCTATCTCTCTTGGTTCCCCCAGTTGCTAGTGCCTTACTCTCTAAGGTTATCTTATATTATTTTTGAATTACCTTGTATTATATATATGTATATACACATATATACATCTATACACACATATATGCAGACATAAAAATATATATGTATATGTCTATAATATATAAATATATATTTATATATAATATATATGCACATAAATATATATATAAATATATATATATATAATATATATGCACACATAATATATAAATACATATGCACACAGTAAACAGGATATGTACTTCCTTCACTCCCACATTGATTAGTCAGTTGATATCAATTAGCTTTTGCAAAGGGAATTTACTAAGAAGGAATTTACTTCCATGGATAGAAATTACAAAATCTTCTCTCAGACTGGGAGGAGTCCTTTCCCTCTTGCATTCACCCTGGGTCTCTGAGGAGAATGGTCTCAAACTTGAAGCACAAAGGTATCAGGGAACCCTGATATATATATATATATATATATATATATATATATATATATATATATA
>JAJPUD010001944.1:170072-180374 GCA_023553655.1 Myrmecobius fasciatus | reverse complement strand
ATATATATATATATATATATATATATATATATATATATATATATATATATATATATATATATATATATGGAACAGTGGGACCCTAAAGTTCCTTCTCCTTTCCAGAAGGTCTTACCACTTTGCCTCAAGTGAAAATGCTCTCTTGCTCAACTAGGCTGTTTCTTCCAGGATGGGGTATCTCTGCTGATGGGTCAATCCACTGCTAGACAAGGTCAAGGAGGTCATATGGCTGAAGGCTGGTCCCTTATCGGACCCAGCTGTTACTACTACTGGCTCTGGACTCCTACGGTCGGTGGACTCCAATGGCTTTGATAAATTTCCCTGCCCCCATATCCATGGCCAAGGACTCATTGATAAAGATCAGAAAGAGTAAATTCATGCATGCAATAGTGTGTGCATACATACCTCAGATTGAATGCATTTAGGAACACATGGTGGCCAGGTGGGAGATAAGGAAATCATCTCTTTCCCTGACATCTCAAGGCAATCCTCCTCTAAAAAGTTGTCAGAAAAAAAAGAAAAAGCATTTAAATTAATTTTAAAACTAAAATTTTAAACTTTAAAATACAATTTTTTAAAAAAATTAAAAATAACCAGGAGAGAGAATAAAAGATCATCTCCTTGAACCTTTTGTATGTACCCTCAGTTTTAGTTGAGCCTGTACTGAATCTACAGCATTATTCTTGTCCCTTGGCCAACTAAAAGACTTTTTATCACCCTTAGTGTTAGTCCCTTAGTCACTTAGGAAGAGAAACAGGCTCCCTGAATTTCCATGCATTGGACTGAAACCAGCCAGGGGATGATGTTGTAAAACAGAACGTGCTCCAAAGACTGGGCTCTCATTGGTCAATCCTTCTATAGCATCATCATCATTATTATTATAAGGAAATCATCAACAGGCTTGTATTCTCATTTTTTTTTTCTGATGGGGTTCCTCATTTGTAACATGGGGATAATAATAACACCTACATCCCAGGGTTGTTGCAAGGATTAAATGAAATAATAGCTATATAAGTCCTTTGTAAACCTTAAAACATCATATCTAGCTACTAAACTCTGAGGAATAGGCTTTTTTGGTAATTGAATAAGCATATAGGGGTTTAAGCTCATCTTCATTAGAATTTTTGGTAGCATCCTTGGCGTAGCTCAGCCTGAACTAGGAAAGGGGAAGAGAACTAACATTTTTAAATTGCTTTTTGCTGAGACAATTGGGGTTAAGTGACTTGCCCAGGATCACACAGCTAGGAAATGTTAAGTGTCTGAGACCAGATTTGAACTCAGGTCCTCCTGACTTCAGGGTTCGTGCTCTATCCATTGTATGACCTAGCTGCCCCAAGAACTAACATTTTTGAGGACCTACTATGTGCCAGGCACTGTGCTAAGTAAGAATTTTACAGATATCTCATTTCTGTGTGTATAGAGAGAAAGACCTGATGTGAAAGACATTTCAAGAAAATTTTGCAAGAGTGTGAAGGTAGAGGATGACAAGTTGAAAATGGCTTTGAGGTCAGTAAGTTGGGTAGCCAGGAAGATGGTGATAACCCTCAAAGTAAAAAAGGGGGACCAGTGACATCTGGAGCAGTAACAGAGCAACTAGAGGCAATAGTGGTAGAAACCCAGTAATTGGGGAATGGCCGAACAAGTTGTGGTATATGAATGTAATGACAAGCAAGCTGACTACAGAAAATCTGGAAAGACTTATTTGAACAAGAACATTGAACTTGAAGTGAAATGAGCAGAACCAGGAGAAAATTATATATAATAAAAGCAAAACTGCATGATGATCAACTATGAATGACTTCGCTCTTCTCAGCAATACAATGATCCAAGACAGCTCCAAAGGACTCATGATGAAAAATGCTGTCCACCACCAGAAAAAGAAATAAAGGAGTCTGAAAGCAGGTTGGAAACATATAACTTTTCACTCTTTACTTTTTCTTGTGCTTTTTTTCTTTTGCTCTGTTTCTTCTTTCAGAAGATGACTAAATGTTTTATATGATTGCACACATATATAAAACCTATATCAAGTTGCTTACCACCTTAGAAAAGGGGAAGCTAAGGAGAAAATTTGGAATTCATTTTTTTTTCAGAAATGAATGTTAAAATTTATTTTTATATGTTACTGGAAAAAATAAGATGCAATTTTTAAAAAAGAATGGGCAGAGATAGACAAGGATGCAGAGTAAGCTGAAGAAGGGATACTGGGGTGAGCACATGCTGGGTATGGAGAAGCAAAGCCTAAGGGACCTTGCTCAGGGCAGGGAGATAACTGACTGGGAACATCCAGGATCCTGGAGGGAAGGCTGTTTCCTAAGAGCATACTTTGGTAAATGTAGTAGTAGTGGTAGTAATAGTAGTAGTGTAGTAGTAGTATTAGTGTAAGTAGTAATAGTAGCAGTAGTAGTAGTAGCAGCAGCAGCAGCAGCAGCAGCAGTAGTAGTAGTAGTAGTAGTAGTAGTAGTGTAGTAGTAGTACTAATAGTATTAGTGGTGGTGCTAGTGGTGTAGTAGTAGTAGTAGTAGTAGTAGTAGTAGTAGTAGTAGTAGTAGTAGTACTAATAGTATTAGTGGTGGTGGTAGTGGTGTAGTAGTGTAGTAGTAGTAGTAGTAGTAGTAGTACTAATAGTAGTAGTGGTGGTGATAGTGGTGTAGTAGTAGTAGTAGTAATTGTAGTAGTAGTACTGGTAGTACTAGTAGTACTAGTATGGCCTTGCGATTTGCTTTGTGAAAGTCAGGTTTTTGTTCCCAGCCTTTCTGTTTTTCCTACCTCAGGCCTTCCTGAGCAAAAATGACCTCCTTGTGCTTAGGGGGTGTCCAGTACTGGGCCCAGATTCAGAATGTAGGCAGCAGCTGAGTTGTGTGATTTCCTGGACACTTTCTCTGAGAAGTCTTAGCAGGAGAAAGAGATTGGGGGTTCTTGAGGAAGGGGAACCAGAGAGAAAGCCCCAAGATTCAGAGGCAGATGGGAGAAGAGCAGAGAGGTCCATAGGGCGGGACATGAACAAGGTCCTCCCAAGCTCAGACCCAGCCTGGAGCTGCTTTAAGACCTGACTGCACCTAACTACTACAGCAGGCAAGTCAAGCCTTGGTCACTGGGGCAAGAGGGGAAGGGGCTATTTAGGATTGGAGCCACCTGGGGTCTGACAGGCTGGGTTTGTAAGGATTTTGCTCCAGCTGTGGCTTACCAAAAGCAGTTGTCAGAAAAACTTGCTGTGCGTGGGGTGAAGGGGGCTAGTGGGAGCCTGAGAGTGGACTTTTGGGAGTAAACCAGTTTCCTCTGGGAGCTGGTCTGTGCTGAGCTCAGTTTCCTCATTTGTAAAACCTTTTTAGAGCAAACATTCTGCTTTCTAAAAGTCCCTTCCAGCTTCAGGACAGAGCAAAGAAAATCAAAGTGGGAAGGGACCAAGAACATAGACATTTTGTATGTCTTAATATTTTATATTTTAAAGTCTATCTGACCTCTGAGATTCTATCTTCTAAAATCCTTTCTAACTTCAGGGTTTTATATTCTAAAGCTTTCTAGCTTAACCTTCTGTGTTCTAGGATCCCTTTTCCTTCTGATATTTGCTTTCCTAAGTTTCCTCCCAGCTCTGACTCTTATTAATATCAATAAGCTAAATTCTCTACCACTCTGTGTTCTAAGATCCTTTCCTGTTCTAGCATTCTCCCTTTCTCATCTTCTCACTCTTTACTAACATTGGCCTCCTGGGCTTCCCCAATTTAAGACCGGCTCTGCGTATTTTCACTGGTTGTCCTCTATGTCTGGAACTCTCTCCCACCTAATTTCCTGGCTTCCCTGGCTTCTTTCATGTCCCAACTAAAATTCCACCTTCTAAAAGAAACCTTTCCCAGTTCTTAAACTCAGTGTCTTCCCTCTGAAATTATCTCCTGACATATATATATATATGTGTGTGTGTGTGTGTGTGTGTGTGTGTGTGTGTGCATCTTATTCATACAAAATTGTTTCTTCTGCACTAGAAAGGGGGCTTCATGAAATCAGCGACTATTTTTACACAATGGAGGAAGGAGGGAGGAGGCGTATAAAATCACAGAATTGGAGAATTAGATGGGACTTCACTGACTGTCTAGTGCAAATCACATATGAATTAAATTCCCACTATAACTTAGAGATAAGTGGCGCAGTGGTAGAGAGCTGGTCTTGGAATCAGGAATATTCATCTTCACAAATTCAAATCTAACTTCAGACACTTACCAGTATGTGATTCTGGGGAAGTCACTTAACCTGGTTTGCCTCAGTTTCCTCATCTGTAAAATGAGCTAGAGAAGGGAATGGCAAACTACTCTGGTAGCTCTGCCAAGAAGACCCTAAATGGGATCTTGAAGAGTTGGACATGATTGAAAACCGACTGAACAATAACATACTTGATGAGCAATCACCCAGACTTTGCTAGAAGATCTCCAAGAAGGGGGAGCCCACCACTTATTGATGCAGCCCATTTTTGGACAGCTTTAACTGGTAGGAAGTTTTCCCTGAAATCTAGTTTACATAGGTACATTGGCTGCTTTGCTATGTGAACCCATTGTTCCTGATTCTGCCCTCAGGGGGGAAAAACATTTAATCTTGTCTCCACAAGACAGCCTTTCAAATATTTGAAGACACCTATCATGTTCCCTGGAGTCTTTTCTTCTCCAGGTGAAATATGTCGATTCCTTTAAATGAACCTCCTACAACATGGATACAAGGCCCTTCACCATCTTGGTTGACTTTCTCTGGACACTCAAGCTTATTCCCAATTTTCTTCAACCCAGAACATATCCGATACTCCAGATGAATCCTGAAGAGGGTAAAGTACAATGGGTTATTCCTAGAATCTCTGCCCCTTTTGATACAGCCCAGGATTATATGAATTTTTTGGTATGCCATATCACACTGTTGACTCTTATCAAGTTTGTGGTCCACTAAAGCCCCCAGATCTTTTATAAAAGTCCCTAGCCAGACTTCTCTTATCTTATGCTTGTGAAAGTGATTTTTCTTATCCCAAAGTAAGATTTCATAGTTTTCATTGCATTTCACATTACTAGATTCAGCTGAATATGCTAGTTATCCAGGGTCCTGACTCTATTATAATTTTTATGTTTCAGACACAAAAGAACATCAGTGTATGTATGCACACCTGTGTGTATGTGTGTGGGGGGAGGGATTGACCTTTTCTCCCATCTAATATTCCCTAAGGATAAGGCATCTCATCTCCATATATTATTTTTTGTGCTTTATGCTTTAAGAAGGATTGAAAAAAGGAGCATGAAAGGTTTGAGACAAGGATGCTGTTCAAGATAGGAGTGATACTATTGGGTCTGCTGTATCCCAAAGAAAAGAGGGGAAAAGACAAAAATGTTTGTGGCAGCCTTTTTGGTAGTGGCAAGGAAGTGGAAACTGAGTGAACACTCATCAATATACCATAATTTATTCAATAAGGTTGAATAAATTATGGTATATGAATGTTAAGGAATATTATTATTCTATAGGAAATGGAGAGCAGGCTGATTTCAGAAAATCCTGGAAAAACTTACATGAACTGATGCTGAGTGAAGTGAGCAGAAGCAGGAGAACATTGTTCACAGCAATAACAAGATTATGTGATGATCAACTATGATAGACATAGCTCCTCACAGCAATACAATGATCCAAGATAATTCCAATAGACTTAGGGTAGAAAATGCCATTTGCATTCAGAGAGAGAATTATGGAGATTAAATGTAAATCAAAGCATAGTATTTTCATCTCTTTTTTTTTATTTTGTTTTCTTTCTTGAGGCTTTCCCCTTTTGTTCTGATTTCTTTTCTCAACATGAGTAATATGGAAATATGTTTAAAATGACTATACATGTATAACCTATATCAGAGGGAAGGAGAAAAAATTTGGAACTCAAAATCTTACAAAAATGAATGTTGAAAACTATTTTCACATGTGATTGGAAAAATAAAATATTATTGAGAGGAACAAAAAGGAAAGGAGTGATAAATCATACGTTTAGTGACAGGAATGAGGGATACAAAGTACCTATTTTTGTTCTGGAATCAGGGGGCTCAGATCAGACTTCTGGCTGATATGAATAGTGACAGCAGCTCAATGAACAAGCTTTTCCAAAGCAAATTCAGGGAAAAGAAGTCTCTCCCCTCTAAACAGCCAAGGTTCCTCCTGGGGTGAGTCAAATAACAGATAGTAGGAGGAACACTAAACTGATAGAATCTGAGATGAGGTCACCATTGGAAGACACAAAGGAAGGAGTGAGCTTTCAGGAGAGACTTCAAGAAGGGGTAGGCGCTTAGGGCACTTGGTGGGGGTAGGATTAGGGAAGTCTGGGAATCATTGCTTATCTAGAAGTTGGGAAATGATGGAAACTGGGAAGAGAGACAGTGTGGCAAAGAGAAAAAAGCAATAGATTTAAGTTAAAAGGTTCTTGGTAGAAACTATATGGATACAATTACAAAACCCTCTACACAACTGAAGACAAAGCTTAATAATTGGGCAATATTAATTGCTCATGGGTAGGCTGATCCAATATAATAAAAATGACAATGTTACCTAATTTACTTATTCAGTGCCACACGAATCCAACTACTAAAGAATTATTTTAGAGAGCTAGAAAAAAATAATAACAAAATTCATCTGGAGGAACAAAAGGTCAAAAATATCAAGGGAATTAATGGGAAAAATTGGGGAGGAAGGGAGACTAGCAGTACCAGATTTCAAGTTATCCTACAAAGCCATAATCATCAAAAACAATTTGGTAATAGAGAGCTTGATTCATGGAACAGATTAAGTCCACAATACAGAGTCACATAAACATAGTAAATTAGGGTGTGATAAACCCAAAAGTCCCATTTATTGGGGCAAGAACTCACTATTTGACAAAAGCTATTGGAAAACCTGCAAAGCAGACTAGTAGAGACTAGGTATACACCAACACTTCATGCCATATATCAAGACAAGCTCCAAATGAGTATGTGATTTAGACATAAGAGGTGACACCATAAATAAATTAGAGGAGCATGAAAGAAATTACCTGTCAGATTTATGGCTAGGACAAGAGTTCATGAACAAACAAATGATAAAGAGGTTTATGGGAGATAAAATGGACAATTTTGATTATATAAAATTAAAAAGCTTTTGCACAAACAAAACCAATGCAGATAAAATTAGAAAAGAAACAAGAAATTAGGAGTGGTGTGGGTGGAAACTTTACAACAGATGTCTCTGTTAAAGGTCTCATTTCTAAGATTTATAGGGAACCCTCCAGCATTTGCCATTTTCCTTTTTTTTTTGTTACCATTGCCAATATGATGCCTGTGAGGTTGCACCTCAGTATTGTTTTAGCTTGTATTTTCTCTAATTATTAATTATTTAGAGCATTTATTTTCATATGGCTGTTGATAACTTGGATTTCTTCCTCTTAATATTGCCTATTCATATTCTTTGATGATTTATCAGCTGGAAAAAGGTTCCTATTCTTCTAAATTTGAATTGAGTAGCCAGAGACATGGTGGGAGCGTTATCAGATTATCAAGGGGACTCAACTATTAGTTTGGATTTGATGTGGATGGCAATGGGGAATTATTATAGGTATTTGAGTAGGGGACTAACATCCTTAGAACTGTGCTTCATGAGAATGACTGGCTTCTGTAGGGGACAGGGGGAAAAGAAGTTCTAGAGGAAGAAAGGGCAATGAGGAGGCTGTCATCATGATGCAGAAGGTGGTGACAGAGTCCCCTAAACAAGGCTAGTCTTATCTCACATGGAATGGACAGTCAATAGCTCAGGGAGAAATTAAGGTGCAAAGATAGGCGGTATCCACTATTACAGAATTACTAAATATTAAAGATAGGTTCATAATTCAAGTTTCATGATTCCCCGGTCAGGGTTCTTTCTGTACTACTCCAAAAAAGTATGTCTTGTCTCATCCAGTATGGGGCTATGAATATTTAGAAATATTGTTGGATTTCTGTCCATCCTCCCCACCACAATCCAACCATCATGGGTTAATGACCCATGGACCCAAGGAGCTAAGGATACCTGCAATCAACACTTGCTGAATGAATGAATGAATGGATGGATGGATGAATGGATAGATGAGTGAATGAATGGATGGATGGATGAATGAGTCAGTGAATGAATGGGTGGATGGATAGATGAGTGAATGAATGAATGGATGAATGAATGGACAAAACCTGCTAGGTTAGGGTATTTTATTTAAATAGCTAAATTTAAATACCTAAAAACCAGACATATGCAAGGAAGGGGAAAGATCTTTCTGGAGGAAGAAAGAAGAGTAGGAGAACTGAAGTTTTCTCTGTGAAGTCCCAAAAGGACTGAGAAGAGGCTCTTCATAAAAAGTTTGCTGGAAAGAGTGGTAGGTATTGGGAGTGAGTCTGATGGATACTAACTATAGAGAAATCATGGCTGCTACAACCCTTCCAGTTTTCCATCCCAACCTTCTTTCCCTCCAACCCTTGGCCATGGTTCTAGGAATAATGGTGTACATTCATTCATATAGCACTTTAAGGTTGCACATCCATTTGCTGATTTAATGAATAGTCATAGAATAAGAACATAGAATGGGAAAACCTTAGAACCGAGAATGTCAGGGAGGGGGAAAAACCTTAGAACAGAGAACATCAGAGAGAGGAAGAATCTTAGAACAGAGAATGTCAGAGAGGAGAATTATCTGAGAACAGAGAATGTCAGCTCAGAAGGACTTTAAGATTCAAAATGTTAGATCTAGGCAGAAATGACCCTGGAACACAAAATGTTAGAGCAGGAAGGAATTCTTAGAAGACAGTGTACCAAGAGCAAGAGGAGACTTTAGAATATATGTGTCAGAGCTCAGAAGGCCCTTAGAATATAGAATATAAGAAATCAGCCCTGGGATGGCACTAAGAATAGAGAGTATCACACCTGAAAAGGCAGTAGAAGACAGAGTCCTAGAGGATAACCTAGTTATTCCTTAACCCAACCAAGAACCTCCTTTTACATATGGTCCCAAGAAAGAGGAGGACTTCTCCAAGAATCCTAACAGCCTTATAAGGCAGGCAACACAAATTTTATGCTCAGAGTTGGAAAAACTTGCTCAAAAGCATCAGGCTATTAAGTCCAAGTACAGACATTTGAACTCAGGTCTTGTTACTCTGAGTCTAGATCTTTTTTCACAACACTGGAGGATCTCAGGAGTTCCGACTCAAGATCAACCTTGATGGTTTAAGAAATCCCAAGAAGAAGAACTAAGTGTAGAGAAAGGGAAGCGGGGAGAATCTCACCACTTTTTGTTTGATTGGTAGAAAGAAAGGTACATGAGCCTCAGGACTGGTGTTAGCAATGGGAGGAAAGGGGCCAGGAGAGTCACCATTTTCTCTGCCTTTAGCTGAGTCACTGAACACTATAATCTCCAAATCATAGAGTGCCAGGACCTTGCTTTGCCACTCCCCCTCTCCCCCCAGAGAGGATTTTAGCCAGAGGTGAATGAGTGGTTCCATCCAAAGGCCTCCTATGGCTTGATTTGGACTCAGGGTCCAGCGAGCCAGGGAATCTTGGGGGGAGGACGGTGATTCACAAACCTCACAGCCCCCTGGTCTGACTCAGCTCCAGTTCCAGGTTCTGCCAACCCTCCTAACCCCCTAGGGTGGGGCTGGGCTTGGGGAGAAATAATGAGATTTCCTATCCAGGATTCCTGGAGATTTAGTGCTGTTATGATAACCTCAGCTTTTCCTGGGGTTAGACAGCATGAAGGAATCATGGAAACAGCCAGAGCACCCAGAGTTAGAAAGGAGCTGGCCAGGCTTTGATTCTGACCTAGACCTGGGCTGGAATCCCCTCTACCACAGCTTTGGACAAATGGTCATCCAGCCTTAGCTTGGGCTAGCTTCCAGGGACATGAAACTCACTACATCAGGAGACAGTCCATCCCAACTGGGGAATGGATCTGGTTGTCAGCAAAATTTTCCTTATACGGAACCCAAATCTGGTGCTCTTCATTGTTCTAGTATTGTTGTGCCCTCTGGAACCAAGTCCAATGGGAGACCATTTATTAAGCTCTCACTGTGTGTCGGGTGCTGTGCTAACTGCTGGGGATACAAAGAAAGGCAAAAAAAAGGAGGGAGATTAATGACTGAATAGTGAATGAATAAAGCATTTATTCAGTACTCACTGTGTGCTAAAGTCTGAATAAAGTCAGGAGAACCTGAGTTCAAATATGACTTCAGATACAACACTTCCTAGCTGTGTACTCTGGGCAAGTCACTTAACCCCAATTGCCTCAGAAGAAAGAAAGAAAGAAAGAAAGAAAGA
>JAJPUD010001944.1:137565-161464 GCA_023553655.1 Myrmecobius fasciatus | reverse complement strand
TTTGTCTCTTATCTGTCTCTATCTTTGTGTCTGTCTCTCTGTCTCTAGCTCTGTCTCTCTGTATCTCTGTCTCTTGTCTTTCTGTATCTCTGTCTCTTTCTGTTTCTCTGTATCTCTGCTTCTCTCTTTGTCTCTTGTCTCTCTGTATCTCTGTGCTTCTTTCTGTCTCTGTCTCTCTTTGTGTCTCTCTGCTTCTCTCTGTTTCTCTCTGTCTTTGTCTCTGTCTCTGTCTTTTTTCCGGGAAGGGAGCTTTGATTTATGAGCTGCAGACAGCTCGAGCTCAGTGCCCAGGAGGGCTTGCTTACAGTTTCTCAGAGGAAGCTGCCTGTTTGGGGATGGCAGGGTGACAGCATTTATACAGAACAGCTTCGAGGTCTAAGCAGACTTGTCAACTCAAGACAGATTAAGTGACAGAGAAGGCCCATTACTTCATTCACACCTCAGCAGGCAAACAATAAAACACTTAAACACAGAGGTGACAGGGGGGCAGGGGGGATTCCCCATTTCAAACATTCCCAAACTTTGTCTTGAAGAATAATTATCCCATGGGGCGCACTAAGACAGGGCACCCAAGCTCAGGGCCTGGAGCACCCAGTCCACTGGGGAAAGGGAGAGTGGGAGTGGAACCCTGGAGAACCGGGTTCAATTTCTTCTTCTAGGGTGGGAGCATCTGGCTTTGAAATCTGGCAGATTTGTTCCCTGCTCCAAGCTTTAGGTCCCTCACCTCTGCGGGATTAGCTTGCCCACCTGGTCCCTTGTATGCTGGGAATTTACCAGATGTGTGCCATCTACCAGATGGCAGATCTGATCCAGTCAGATGGGTCTGCTCCCCATCCTCCACACACAGCTTGTCCTTTTGTTTCCATACACTCTGGCTGGGACCTTTCCCTCTGTCTGCTCTGTGGGATTTTGGAAAGAACTAGTTCTGGGGGTCAGGAGACCTTGGGCCAGGTCCTGATTCTGTCACTAACTTGCTGCATAACCTTGGACAAGTGACTTCCTGTCTCTGGGCCTCAGCTTCCACAATTTTGGGAAAGGATCCTGGACTAGCCAACATGGTCTGCAGATTGTGGCTGAGAGCCGCCTCCTGCCTCCACCTCTGAGGGTCCCTTCTCTGGCCAGTGGGGTCTTCCTGGAACCACCATTTGGGGGAAGGGTCCCAGATCAGCCATCCCTCTTTCTCCTGACTTAACCTTTGACGTCTGGTGATCTAATGCACTTTCCAGTTCTGATAATCTATGTTTTTAGGTTCCTCTCAGATCTGTCATTCTATGTTCTCAGATCTTTCCCAGCTGTGATTAAGGTTTCTTCCAGCAGTGACATTCTGTGTTCTAAGATTCCTTTCTGCTCTGTGTTCTCAGATCTTTTCCAGCTGTGACATTCAATGTTCTAAGGTCTCTGATATTCTATGTTTTAAGGTCTCTTCCAGCTATGGCTTTTTTACATTCCAAAGTCTTTTCCAGCTTTGAGATCCTATGTTCTAAGGTTCCTTCCAGCAGTGACATTCTGTGTTCTAAGATTTCTTTCTGTTCTGTGTTCTCAGATCTTTTCCAGCTGTGACATTCAATGTTCTAAAATCTCTTCCATCTGATGTTGGGAAAAACTCTCCCACTAAGATCTCTCCCAACTGTGGCTTTTGTATTCTAAAGTCTTTTCCAGCTTTGAATTCCTATGTTCTAAGGTTTCTTCCAGCTGCGATGTTCTATGTTCTAAGACCTCTTTCCTCTGTGACATTACATCTTCTCATTTCTCTTCCAGCTGTGACATTTTATGTTCTAAGATCTTTTTCAGCTGTGACATTTTATGTTCTAAGGTTCCTTCCAGATATGACATTCTATATTCTAAGGACTTTTCCACCTCTGAGAAACAATGACTTCATAAAGCCAGACATTATTTTTGTGGAAAGGGAAAAAAAAACATTAATTAAGCACTTGATATGTGTCAGGCACTGTGCTAAGTGCTGGAGATACTTTCTGTTCAAACATGCTTTTCACTTGTGTCATTCTATGTTTTCACTTGTGTCATTCTATGTTCTAGACTGCATGTAAGGTCCTTGAGGGCAGGGACTCCCTTCTTTTCCTTGTTTTTACATCTTAAATGCTTAACAGTGATTGGCACATAGTAAACACTTTATAAATTCTTGTTGGCCTCAGATTGGCTAAGATGGCAGGAAAAGATAATGACAAAGAAGGAAATGTGGGAAAACTGGAAAGCTGATACATTGTTGATGGAGTTGTGAACTGATCCACCATCCTGGAGAGTAACTTGGAACTATACCCAAAGGGCTATCAAACTGTGCATACCCTTTGACCCAGCAGTGTTTCTATTGGGCCTATATCCCAAAGAGACCTTAAAGGAAGGAAAGGGACCCACATGTGCACAAATGTTTGTGGCAGCCCTTTTTGTAGTGGCTAGAAACTGGAAACTGAAAGGATACCCATCAATTGGAGAATGGCTGAATAAATTATGGTATATGAATGTCATGGAATATTATTGTTCTATAAGAAATGACCAGCAGGATGATTTCAGAGAGGCCTGGAGAGACTTGCATGAACTGATGCTGAGTGAAATCAGCAGAACCAGGAGATCATTATACACGGCAACAGCAAGATCATAGGATGATCAATTCTGATGGACATGGCTCTTTTCAACAATGAGATGATTCAGATCAGTTTCAATGATCTTGTGATGAAGAGAGCCATCTATACCCAAAGAGAGAACTGTGAGAACTGAGTGTGGATCACAACACAGCATTTTCACTCTTTTTGTTGTTTGCTTGCATTTTGTTTTCTTTCTCATTTTTTCCTGCTTGATTTGATTTTTCTTGTGCAGCAAGATAATTGTGGAAATATGTATAGAAGAATTGCACATGATTAACATATATCAGATTGCTTGCCATCTAGGGGAGGGAGTACAGGGAAGGGAGGGAGAAAAATTTGGAATACAAGATTTTGCAAGAATGAATACTGAAAATTATCCATGCACATGTTTTGGAAATAAAAAGCTTTAATAGAAATAAATAAATAAATGCTTGTTGGCTGCCATTTGTAAGTTAGGGAGAATGATCCATGACTAACTTGCTTCTCCCTTGTTTTCTGAATCCAGAACACACTCATTCCCTTAACTAGACAGTGATTACTCTATGGGGTCCTCAAACTTTATCCCTAGGGTTGGGGCACTGATTCCGTATTCTATAAAGCCAGGTATAGTAGTTCAGTTGAAAGGGAAGAGAAAAAAAATCCAAACCTTTATGAAATATGCCAGGCACTATGCTAAAGTGCTGGGGATTCAAATTCAGGAAAAAAATAATTCTAGGTCTCAAGGAATTTATATTCTTTGGGAAGGAAGATAATGCACAAAAAAGTGGCTGAAAAATAGTGTGGAGAAAGGGAAAGATACCTTCCAGAAGTCCAGAATACGACCAAGAAAGAAAGATAGACTGAATTAGGTTCTTCCACAAATGGAGCTCTCCAAGAGGATCTCATCGACTGGAGAAGGGTTCAAAACCTCATGGAGGTATGTTCCAAGTTGAAAAGGTGACAAGGGTTCTTGAATTGGATTATGATTACTCTAGACCATACAGATAGGAGATCCTGCAAGTCTCATTTTCTCTTATTTTGGGGGTAGTGTAATTCCTTATTAACAAGGAACCCCAAATCAGGAGATGACAAAACCTTCATCTGTAGCCTTATTTGTTGGTTCTGACTCTAAGGAAAGTCAACTAACTATGCTATGATTCAGTTCTATCATTTACAAATGAGCAAATGTGCTTCAACTAGCTGTTGGGGTGAGACATTAAAAAACTTGTATTAATTGGTATCTAATCTATGTATTCTGTTGATTTGCCTTTCTTTCTCCCATAGTTAGGATCAATCCATCCCAAGTGATCTTTTATTATCCTGAATAATAGAAAGCTATTTACATGGCTAATTTTATTGATTCTCTTTTTTCCCTCTTTGCTAAAAAGTAGATTTATTGAGGAGAAGATGTTCAAGACAAAATCAGGGCAAAACAAACACCAGAAGGGATAAATTTGAAATAGAGTTGGGAGAGCAAAAGGGTTCTCTTTATCAAGGAAAGGAGTCTAGAAGAATCCATCAAAGGAACATGCCATAAGACTAGCCTAATCAGATTTAGCTATTATAAGCAGAAAGACGCTATTAAAGGGAAGGCACTATGAGGGGGGGGGAAAGGGTACCTTATCGTGGGCTTAGTTCTGAAAAGGATTTAGTCCTTATTATTCTCAATATGAGTCTACCTTCTTACTCAACCATATATCTCTTCTAAATATAGAAGAACTTGTCACATGTCAGGAGCCCTGTATATAGAAAGACCCTATGATTTCATGTTGCAGATGAAACTTAGACCATAACAACAGAAATTCTTAATAAAACCTAATTTTGTATTTTGAAAAGGGGGGGTGGGAAGGCCAGGTTAAGGAAGCCCCAGGTGCTTATGAGAATTCCAGGATGAGACATCAGCAGAATTCCAGTAGCTAGGAACAGAACCAGGAGGGTAGGACTGGATCACACTTACTCATGATTTTGGGACACATTTGATCATTAAGAACCAACCACACTCATTCTGAAGGGAGTACAGACCTCCTCAATTCAAACTTAGAACTCCTTCCATAGACTATGCTTCAATAATTAGGCATCTAATTTCTGCTTGAAGCTTTCCAGTGTTAGGGAGTTCACCACTTCTGAGGTGCCATATTCCCCTTTGATTATTTGAAGATTTTTTAAATTTTATATTGAGCTGAAATTTCCCTTTCATTGGTTTCTACCCATGCTATTTCTCCTGTTCTCCGGGGCCAACCAGAAGAAGTCAAGTCTCTGCCAACTGACTGCCTTAAAGATGGCCCAGAAGTCACTATTCCAAGAAAATCATCCTCCATTCTTTCAAACAGTTCTTGAATGACCTGCTCACTGATCCCCTCAAGACCTAGACACTCCTCTCCATTGGTTTGTCAATATCCTTCCTAAAATATGGTGCTCAGAACTAGGCACAGTTCTCTCTAGATGTCATCTGTCAACATGGACACCAGTGGGATTATCACCTCCCTAGTTCTATACACTAAGCTTTGTTCCATGAAGAGACAATAGGGTTCAATAACAAGTATTTTTTATCATTTGCTTTGAGCATTATGAATATCAATTCAAGAAAAAAAAAAGATAAAGTCCCGCCCTCAAGGAGAGCTTACATTCTAATGGGGAAGATAGCACATGAATGGAACCTTGAGGAGAGGATGAGGAAGGAGGGATGAGGGGGAAGGTACCTGGAATGGGAGAATGATGGAAAACTCCAGGGGAGAGCAGCCCCAGGGAAATAAAGGAGCTAGCCTGGGCACCCTCCCTAAGTGGAGGTTCCAGGAGGAGCTCTCCAATCAGAGGGAGGAGCCACAGGGCTCCAGGTGGGAATCTATGAGTTCTAGGGATTTTCCAGGAGAAGAGCTCTTTGGGGCAAATGGCAGAGTACAGAAGAGAGAAGCAGGGTAAGAGGAAGAGGGCTAGACTTTCAGTCTTAAGACATGGGTTCAACATTTTGCAGCTATGTGACTTTGGGCAAGTGATGGTCCTTCCTCTGGGCCATGGGTTATTCATTTGTAAAGTGGCAGGGTTGGATTAGATGACCTTGGAGGATCATTTCAGTTCTAAATCTATGACCCAAGGTGCCTCTTCTTCTTTTCCCTTTTCTTTCTCTTTCTCTTCTTCCTCCTTCTCTTCATTTTCCTTCTCCCCATCCTCCTCCTCTTCATCCCATTCCCCCTCCTATTCCTATTCTTCCAATTTCTATTCCTCCTCTTCCTCGTGTTCTTACTCTTACTCCTTTTCCTCCTTCTCTTCCTCATTTTCCTTCTCCTATTCCTCCACTTTCTTTTCTTCCTCCTCCTCTTCATCCTTTCCCCCTTCTGTTTCTATTCTTCCTATTTCTATTTTTCCTCTTCCTCATGTTTCTCCTTCTCCTCTTCCTCCTTCTTCCTTCCCAATTCCTGAGGGCTGGAGCTTGGGGTTTAGAGTGGGAGAATGCTTTAATGGAATCATCTGGGGCTTTGATCCCTGACCTTTGACCTTAATATTTCCATAACAACTAGAGAGGGGAGTCAGGGAATGTGCCCTCCTTGAGGGAGTAGTCCCTCTGTTAAGGAGAGGAAGGAAGAAAGAGGAAGGAGGAGAAAGGAAAATAGGAAGTAGAGATGGGGAGAGGAGAGGGGAAAGAGAAGGGAATAAAAGTAAAGAAAAGATGATGAAAAAGGACAGATCAAGGGAGAAAAGGGACAAGGAAAAGCTTCTGAGCCCTCCTCCCCTGCTACTAGTACTTCCCGACAAAAAAAGTTGTCTCATGTCTGGTTGGCATTTATAACAATGACAACAACAACAACAACAACAACTAGCATTTTTGCAAAGAACTTTAGAAATATTCCATTTGACCTCACGAGAACCCTGGAAAGTAGGTGCTAGTATTATCCCCATTTATAGACGAGGAAACTGAGCTAGTAAACTCGTTCATTGTTGATTAATAAAATAATTGAAAGTAAGGAGGTTATGGTGGTGTAGGGGCAACAAGACATGGAGTCAAAAAGACATCTTTCTAACTTCAAATCTGGCCTCAGATTCATACTAGCTGTATGATCCTGGGCAAGTCACTTTAATGCTATTTGTCTCAGTTTCCTCATCTGTAAAATGAGCTGGAGAAGGAAATGGCAACCATTACAGTATCTTTGTCAAGAAAACCCCAAATGAAGTCACAAAGAATTAGATGTGATGAAAAACAACTGCAAATCTGAAGGAAAAAAAAAGAAAGGTAGGGTAGGAGAAGGACAAAGTGGGGAGGAGAAAGCAGGAAAAGAGAGGGAAGGAAGGAAGAAAAAGGAAGAAGTGTAGAGGTCAAGTGTGTGAGAGAAGAAAGGAGGTCATGGTATGGACAAGAAGAAGGAAAAGAAGGGAAGAAAAGAAAAGAGGAGAGATGAGAGATGAGAGGAAAAGGGAAAGAAGGGAAGAAAAGAAAAGGAAATCTAAAAGAAAAGTAGAGGGGAAGAAAAATGAAGAGAGGGGAGGGGGAAGAGAAGAGAGGAAAGGGAAGGGCAAAGGAAGGAAGGAAAGAACTAGGGGATCCTAAAGAGCCTGGTAGGGTTCCCAGCTACAATATGACTTTCTTAGGCCTGTCCCCAGGAATGTCACCACCTTGCCACAATCAAACCTGCCCCACTTTGGAAGACCTGGGACCTCCTGGCCTTTTCCTGCCTTTCCAGTTTCCTCACACACTCTTCTCTTACACACACACACACACACACACACACACACACACACGCATACACACACACTCACACTCAGTACTCTGGCCATACTGGTCTGCATGGCTCACCTTGTTGCCTCCGAGCTGTCCTGTCCTAGGTCTGCAATGCTTGGCCCCCTTACTTTGGACTCAGAGCTCCCCTGGCTTCCTTCTCCACTCAGCTCGAGTCCTCCCTACTGCAGGAAGCCTTTCCCAGCCTTACCTCCATCTCCTTTGGAGATTGTGTCCAACTCTTCATGACCTCCTGGACCAAAGCACCCAATGTTGCCCATGGGCTTTTCTTGGCAAAGATGTTGAAGTGGTTTGCCGTTTCTTCCTCCAATGGATTAAAGCAGACACAGATTATGTGACTTGCCCAGAGTCACACAGTGAGTGAGTGTCGGAGGCACAAGTTTCCCTGACAATGACTGGCTCAGCGCTTTATCCCCTGAGTCACCTGGATGTCTCCATAGGTAGTTATAACATACATGATCATTTATCTATGGTCATCCCCATCAGACTGTGGTTGAAGGCAAGAACTGTTTTTAGCTTTCTTTGCATCCCCAGTGATTAACAGATTGCCCAACACATAATAAGTGTGGTTCAATGATAGAACTGGGAGGGACCTTAGAACATGTAATGTCAGAGCTTAGAGGGACATTAAAACACAGGATGTCAGAGCTGGGAGGGCCCTTAGAACACAGGATATCAGAGCTGGGAGGGTCTTAGAACTCAGGATGTCAGAGCTGGGAGGGCCTTAGAACACAGGAGGTCAGAGCTGGGAGGGCCTTAGAACACAGGATGTCAGAGCTGGGAGGGAACTTAGAACACAGGATGTCAGAGCTGGGAGGGCCCTTAGAACCAGGAGGTCAGAGCTGGGAGGGTCTTAGAATTCAGGATGTCAGAGCTGGAAGGACCTTAGAACACAGGATATCAGAGCTGGGAGGGTCTTAGAACTCAGGATGTCAGAGCTGGGAGGGCCTTAGAACACAGGATGTCAGAGCTGGGAGGGAACTTAGAACACAGGATGTCAGAGCTGGGAGGGCTCTTAGAACCAGGAGGTCAGAGCTGGGAGCGCCCTTAGAACACAGGATGTCAGAGCTGGGAGGGTCTTAGAACTCAGGATGTCAGAGCTGGGAGGGAACTTAGAACCCAGGAGGTCAGAGCTGGGAGGGAACTTAGAACACAGGACGTCAGAGCTGGGAGGGCTTTTAGAACCCAGGATGTCAGAGCTGGGAGGGCCCTTAGAACAGAGGATGTCAGAGCTGGGAGGGCCTTTAGAACTCAGGATGTTAGTGCTGGGAGGCCCTTAGAACACAGAATGTCAGAGCTGGGAGGACCCTTAGAACTCAGGATGGCAGAGCTGGGAGGGCCCTTAGAACCCAGGAGGTCAGAGCTGGGAGAGGCCTTAGAACAGAGAATGTAGGAGGTAGGGGGACCTCAGAGGGCATCTCCAGAGGTCTCTGTCATATCAAACCAGATTAAAATGTAATTGGTAACTATTTATCAACATAAATAAAAATGCAATACAATATAGACAATGTCAATTTGTGGTTTTCTAAGTCACTCTGTGGCTCACTGGGATACAGTATCTCTTTCAGGCTGACCTCCTTGAATCCTAGACCAGGCCCTTTCATTTTTACTGAGGCCCAGAAATGGAAAGTGTCTTTCCCAAGGTCAGGCACTGGCTATTTGGGATAGCCCTGGGGTGCCAGCCCAGGTCCCCTCTGTTAGTTGGCTTCCTTTTCCCCCTCCCATCTCCAAAGAGATCCACACTGGAGGCAACACTTCCTCTTCTCCGTTGCCATTCCAGCTCTTTCCACTTGGCCCTGAGACAGAGGCTGTGAGACATCTCCCCCCTCCCCAGCCTCCCACACCTCGGCTCCCCTAGCTCCAGGCCCAGGCTCTCCCCTCGGCGTGTCGGCCCTCTCCTCCTCCCACACTGCACACAGTCAGTGGCCATCTCCCTAACCTCTCCCTGACACCCATGGAATCCTGACTTCCTGTGTTTATCTTGGATGGGGGACTCGAGTCTCCTCCCTCACCCAAAGGATGAGCCTGCAGAGAGATGCACCGGCCAGGGCTTGGGGGAACATTAGCACATGTGTATGGGGGGAGAGATAACAGAACGGGAGGACCCTCTGAGCACGCTGTGGTGTGTGTCTTTGGGGGGGCACTGTGTAGGATTGCGCCTGTGTGTGACAGGGGAGAAAGAGACAATGTGTACACCAACAAGCTAATAAAATAGTGTCTGAGCAGAGGCAGCTTACCTCTGTGGAAGAGGAGGGTAGCTCTGGAGTCAGAGTCTTGGATAAAATACCAGGTCTGGAATCAGGGTTCAAATCCTACCTCAGATGTTTACTAGCTATGTGACCTGGAACAAGTCACTTCACCCTGTTTACCTC
Organism: Myrmecobius fasciatus; assembly: GCA_023553655.1. Classification (NCBI taxonomy): domain Eukaryota; kingdom Metazoa; phylum Chordata; class Mammalia; order Dasyuromorphia; family Myrmecobiidae; genus Myrmecobius; species Myrmecobius fasciatus. The sequence goes on along the minus strand of JAJPUD010001944.1, from coordinate 151,784 downwards.
AATTTCCCCAAATGTAAAATAAACTGGAAAAAGAAATGGCAAACCATACCTGTATCTCTGCCAAGAAAACTTTAAATGGAGTCACACAGAGTCAGACATGGCTGAGCTACAATACATCTGATCCCAGAGGAAGCCATTGGCATTTAAAGAGTAGAGTGTGACACGGTCAGATTCAGCGGCTGTGCAGAAGATAGATGGAAATGGGGGAAAGGGCAGGAAAATCAACCCAAGGCTCATTGCATTAGTTCAGACATTCATTAGTTCATTAGTTCTCTGATGAGAACCTGATCTTAGTTCAGCACTTAGTTAGCACAGTGCTTGGCATATAGTAGGCACTTAATAAATGCTTTTTTACGTCATAAAACAGGAGAAAGGACCCACATGCACAAAAATGTTTGTAGCAAGAACTGAGTGGATGCCCATCATTTGGAGAATTGCTAAATAAGTTACAGTTTATGAATGTTATGGAATATTATTGTTCTGTAAGAAACGACCAGCAGGATGATTTCAGAGAGGCCTGGAGAGACTTCACATGAATTGATGCTGAGTGAAATGATCAGAACCAGAAGATCATTGTACATGGAAACAACAAGACTATATGATGATCAATTTTGATGGACATGGTTTTTTTCAGCAATGAGGTGATTTAATGCAATTTCAATAGACTTGTGATGGAAACAGCCACCCGAATCCAGAGAGATTGATGGAGCCTGAATGTCGATCAAAGCATAGCATTTCACCTTTTTTGTTGCTGTTGTTGTTCATTTGGTTGTTTTTTTTCTTTCTCGTTTTTTCCCTTTTGATCTGTTTTTTCTTGTCTAGCATGATAAATATAAAAATATGTATAAAAGAACTGCACATATTTAACCCATATTGGATTACTTGCTGTCTAGGAAGGCAAGGAAGAAAATTTAGAACACAAGGATGAATGTTAAAAACTATCTTTGCATGTATTTTGAAAAATAAAAACTATAATCATGAAAATAAATAAGTGCTCCTTTACTTAGCACTGAACCTGGCACAGAGGAGGTACTTAATAAATGCTCATTGAGTTAGCACAGTGGCACGTAGGAGACACTTGATACTTACTGATTTGACTTGGACAAGGGTATTAGTTGTATGGGCAGGGGAAGGTGAGGGAATATCTAGAAGAGATCCTAGGAGGTAAAAATCACAAGCTTTGGCACCAGAATGGATTTGTGAGTCCAGAGAAAAGGGATTTTCCTCCTTTTTTTACCCTATTTAAAGTCAAATGTCTGCACAGGGCAAAGGGCAGAAGGCAGGGCCCAAGGCTGAGTCCCTTTGGTTCCCCTCCTTAGGCCAGTAAGCTCACCAACCTGGTTTCCCAATGCTCCATGGACACCAATGAGACCCCAAGTGAATTCCTCTTCCCAGCAGTCTTTGTCCCTGGCCTAGAGGGAGCTCAGCAGAAATGTGGAGCAGGCGTCCATCCAAAGTCCAGACAGGTTCCAGCCTTGGTTCCCTGCTTCCTCCCTTACACCAGGAGAGCTTCTTTTTTTTTATTTTTTTTTTTAAATTTTATTTGCATAACATATGTGTGGGTAATTCTTCAACAATAACCCTTACATAGCTTTCCGTTACAAATTTTTCCCCCCAACTCCCCACCCCTCCCCTAGATGGCAGGATATCCACTACATGTTAATTATGTTAAAATATTGGCAAATCGAATATATGTATACATATTTCCAAACTTATCATTGTGGTGCAAGAAAAATCTTATCTACACAAACGATATATCAGATAAAGGAAACACAATGTAAGCAAACATCAATCAAGGAGTATGAGAATGTTATGTTGTGGTCCTCATTTCACATCCCTCTCTCTGGGTGTATATGGCTTTCTTCAGTGAACAATTGGAGGTGGTTTGAAACATTTCATTGTTGCAGAGAGCCATGTCCATCAGAATTGATCATCATATAGTATTGTTGTTGCCGTGTATAATGATCTCCTGGTTCTGCTCATTTCACTCAGCATCAGTTCATGGAAGTCTCTCCAGGCCTCTCTGAAATCATCCTGCTGGTCGTTTCTTACAGAACAATAATATTCCATAATATTCATATACCATAATTTATTCAGCCATTCTCCAATTGAAGGGCATCTATTCAATTTCCAATTTCTAGCCACTACAAAAAGGGCTGCCACCCAGGAGAGCTTCTTTCTCCTCTCCATTGTCTTACACCTCTCCTCTATGTGAATGAAAGGATTCAGGGAGAGGCCATGGCTGATCTTAGAGTCTTTTCATACCAATAAAGGGGGGACTGAGGCTCAGGAAGGTTCATAAGGAGCATAGGGACCCTTGAAGTCATCTAATCCAACTTTCGATTTTACAGATGAGAAAACCGAGGTCCAGTACTTTATTCAGTGAACACAGCTAGTAAAAATTTAAGGTAGGATTTGAATAAAAGTCTTTTTGATTCTAAGTCCAAGGCTACATCCATTATACCACATTGAATGTTCTCAAGTCCTTTCCAGCTCTAATGTTCTAGGTTCTGAAGTTCTTTTAAGCTTTTACATTCTATGACTTAAGTTCCCTCTATATTCCAACCTCCATTCCGGCTATATTATACTACCTTCTAGCATTCCATATTCTTTTTTTTCCTCCCAAGTCTAATATTCTACACTCTAACATGTTCTACAGTCCCTCCCTACTCTGATGTCCTATATTCTAAAGTCCTCCCAGCTCTGACATTCTCTGTTCTAAGGACCCTCCCAGCTCTGACATTCTCTGTTCTAAGGACCCTCCCAGGTCTAACATCCTGGGTTCTAGGGACCCTCCCAGCTCTGACAACCTGGGTTCTAAGGGCCCTCCCAGCTCTGACCTCCTGGGTTTTAAGGGCCCTCCCAGCTCTGACCTCCTGGGTTCTAAGAACCTCCCAGCTCTGACATTCTGTGTTCTAAAGGCCCTTCTAGCTCTGATATCCCATGTTATAAGGTCCACTCACTGCTCTGACATCATATATTCTAAGGTTGCTCCCAGCTCTGACATCCCATGTTCTAAGGTCCTTAAGCCCAATAGTTCATCTTTTAAAGTTCCCTGCACCTATAAGTGCATATTTTAGTATAATAGAAGTGTATTTAAATTTAGGCTCTGCCACCTCATACCTGTGTGATTAACTTTGTGACCTTATAGATGTCACATTCTTTCCAGGACTCAGTTTCTCATCTGTAAAATTAGGAAGTTGATTTAGATGACCTCTAAGGAAGCTTCCAGCTCTAATGTCCCTTCCTGACCTTAAATTCTATGATCTAATGTCCCTCCCCATTCCTACATCTGTGAATTTTTGCTGTGGTCAACGAAAAGTCACTAGGAGATTTTTGGAGCCAGAGGTCTGTCCACCAATACTGTGTGACCTTCAGAGGGCCACTCTCCCTTTCTATGCCTCAGATCCCCACTGGGGCTGGAATAACAGTCAATTATTTTTTTGGGGGGGAACCTGTGGTGTTGGTCTGGGATTTAACCCTGGGAGGACCACCACTACCACTATCACTGCCATCAGTGGGACCCTAGAAGGAGTAGATCCTACCCTAAAAATGGTGTCATGCTGCCTGAGAATCTGGGCTTCATAGATCTTGAAGCGTTTCCTTCCTTCGTGAACCTGTGTGTGTTTCCAGGGAAATCTAATTTTGAAAACATGTTTTCTTAGCTAAGGGAGAACTCGTGCTATGCAAACACCAGAGATGGCCACAGACGATAAAGACCTTCTCTTGTTGTTCTTCTCTCTGGGGAGATAAATCAAAACGGCCGGCTGCCCGAGGTCAGGACTGTACAGTCTGCACCAAAGCATTTGTGGTTGTCTGCAACGTAACTACCGAGGGAAAGGCTGAGCAGCAGAAGGGCTTCATCAAGCCCCAAGGAGGCATTTCACAGAATCATGAAAGCTGGGAGTTAGAAGGAAATGCAGTGGTCCGACCCAATGCCCACATGGAACCTCCACAGCTCAGTGGGAAACTCGAGCGAGTTCCTCATCCCCATCCCATTCCGACTGGGAAAGGGGTGGAAATGAGTACATGGAGATGACCCATATTGGTCCATAGTTAGGAAGCCTCCACATATACATTAATATGACTTGGAAAGGCAGCAGTGTATAATAAAAAGAAGGCTCTCTTCTTTCCCTGTTTGCACCCCTCACCTTATTCCTGGCATCTGGCTGAGGGACTACTGCTTTCTACTTTTCAGAAGAATCCCTTAAAACCCCTTTTGTGTGTCGAGAGCCCTCCGGCAGTCTGGTGAAATCCAGGAACCACTTCTCAGAATCATGTCTGTTAAAAATGGAAGCAAAAGCTAAGGTTCAGTTTAAGGTTAGCAAAAAGAGCTTTTCTCTATCTCACTTCCCAGGTCGTCCATCCAAGTTCCTCAGAACCCTTATTTTAGAGAAAGAGAAGGTGGGGCATTGGCTCTCTCAGAGGCTTCATGTCCCCATGGTCTTCCCTAGAAAACAGGTATATAGATCATTTAATCTGGATTTCCAGTAAACACCTTCTGTTGACCTCACTCATAGTTGCCCATAAGTCCTTCTGCCCCATCTCTGGCATTCTGCACAATTCCCTTATGAATTCACCTTCCCAAATGTTGCCCCTTTCCACCTCCACTTAATGGGATGGTTTGCATGTTATTTCAGTTACAGGAATCTGTCTTCTTCCCTTGAGATGAGGGGAAACAGCTGTCAACCTCCCAGTGGGTCAAATTCCTCTCCCACTCCCCACAACAGCCCACCAACAATAAATGCAACCAACATTTAAGCTCTCACTGTCCACATGGCACCGGGGAAGATATGATTTCCCCATGCTCATGGTACTCCCAAGGGGATGATACAAAAATACAAATAGCCATGACACATAACATTTAGTACTTTAGAGATGAAGTTCTTTGTGAGAACCGAGCAAGAAGGCCCTTACCCTTCCAGTCTTCCTGGAAGGGATGGCATTTTCCTTGAATTTTAAAGAACGGATAAGAATCCAACAAGGGAGGGATAGAGTATGAGCAAAGGTACAAAGGTGAGAAGCGTGTGTTCAGCAACAGAGAATTGTACAGTTGGGTTTGAGTACAGAATGAATGGTAAGGGATTGTATGAGAGAAAAATAGAGTGAGGCTAAGTCATGGAGAGAACTGAATGTTGGAAAAAGGAGTTTATTCTTTACTCCTTGGGAAGTAAGGAGCCGCTGATGACTTTTGAGCAAAGAAATGACATTTAGGAACAATGTCCAAGGAGAATTCATCTGTGTGTAGGATGGACAGAGAGGGGCAGACAGTGGAAGTGAGAAGGCATGTTAGGAGAGTCTTAACAACATTCAGAAAGGCCATAGTCAGCCATTTGACTTCTTAGTACCTCATGATAGAAACAAGTGTCCTCCTCATTGGAAACTCTGGTAGCTTTGACTTAAAGTCTTCTCTTTCCATAATGGGTTTAAATTTAAATTTTTTAAAGAGCAGCTCAAAGAACACAATGCTTAACTAAGAAATTATACTGCATTTTCAGGCACTTTGGCAATTTAGGGGGACAACATTGATTTGGGGTGAGGGTCTTCTCAGACACCCTCTACTCACTCCTAGGCCATTACCTACTCTAATCTTTATTTAAGGCCTCTGTTCTCATTCCTCATAGAAGTGCTTGCAGCCAAACACCAGAAATGCATGCTGGGATCTCATCAAAATATACCTTTCCCTCCTAGTATTTATCTCTGTTCATTGCCAGAATATATTTCCCTGGTACTAGACTGTAAACTTCCTGAGGATAGGGATCACATCTGTCTACATTTTGAACCTCCCTTATTACTTAGCACAATGTTCTGCATATAATAGTTCATAAATATTTAGTGGCAGCAGTGAATGAGTGGAAACACATTGTTTGAATCCTGGCTCTGTTATTTACTATGTGTATATGATGGTAGGTAAGTCATTGGCTCTCTGAATATGTGTTTTTTCATGTTTAAAATGAAAGGGTCACACTCTTCAGAGTTCTTTCTATCTCTGCTCTTTTGTGATGCTATGAAAGATTGATCATAGACTCATGGAAATACATTTAGAAGAATTGCATGTGTTTAACTTATATTGGATTACTTGCTGTTTAGGGGAGGGTAGAGGGAAGGAGGGAGAAAAATATAGAAATATAGGGTGAATGTTGAAAACTATCTTTGCATGTATTTTGAAAAATAAAAAACTATTATATATTTAAAAATATAAAAAAATATTATATATATATATATATATATATATATATATATATATATATAAAAGAAAGAGTAATTGTGTTGAGTACCTCTCCCAGTGGAAGCTTGGGAGAAACTCACAAACAGGAGGAGGGTGGAGTGGCAATAGAGGGGTATTCCAGGGGGAGAAGACCCCAGACTTGGAGTTAAGAGTCCATCCCCTTTGTTTTACAGATGAGGAAGCTGGATTTCAAGAAGAGTGACGGGCAAGATTACAGAGATAGTAAGTGATAGAAACAAGGTTCAGACTCAGGTTTTGAAAAAAGGGATGAATAAATGAATGGATGATCCCTATGTGATTTTGAGTACCTCTCTGGTCCTCAGTTTCATCCTCTGTAAACTGAAGGCATCAGGACCAGATGACTTCTAATGAAAGGGGACAGTCTTTCAGCTCTAAATCCCATGGACCCATGAATGGATGAATGGGATAAGGTCTCCGAGCAAAATTATAGAGAGAAGTCTTATTCAGTAGTTTCTAAGATGCCTTCCAAAGTTGACATTCTGTGATTCTATATGTCTAATGAATAAATGAATGAAATGAGTCCAGTCTTTGATATATTCTATTTTCATACAGTGAGCCAGGATGTGAAAAACATTCATTTCAGTTTCAATGCCTTATTAGCCCAAAGAGTCAATGACAAAATGCCAAAGTCAATACATTAAATGTCTTGGCACAAAAATACAACAAAAGAATCATCATTTTTCTCTGGCAGCAATTTATTATTCAAGTAGCCAGATAGACAGGGCTCATCAACACTCCAAAGCTCAATGTTTCTCCTCCAACCTCCATCCTTTCTTGAACAATGGTTTTGATCGTCTAAGAGGAGCCAAGTGATCCTGGAATCAGCAGATCCTTATACAACACAAGCCTGTACTTTGGAAAGGAATACATGGTTCCTCTGAGGAGGGCTAATTTGAGGCGGGGGGGGGGGAAGTTGATGACATATGAGATGCTAAAGGGATTGTGAAAAATCCCATTAGAGGCAGCACTTTCAACCTCACGTCCAAGACAGGGAGGCCAACCAAGCCTGCAGGGAGTTGTGCTGTAGGATCATACGAGATGGAATGTTCAAGGCTGACTCACGCCAGTTGGAACCCTGAGAAGTGGTGCAGTCCAGAGTCATCTCTGCTACCTACTTCTGCTTGAACAAATAAATTATTTCCCTGGTTTTGGTCTCATCCTCCTTATTTGCAAAACAAGGGGGCCAAACTAGATCATCTCTAAGGCTCCTTCCAGCTTATCATTCAAAATCTGAATGACCCTTCTTGTCCTGTTGTTGATTACCAAGATTGTTAACACAGTTTTGGAGCTGTATCAAGAAAAGTGTAGCTCTTAGGAGTAAGGAAGAGATTGCTACCCTGGTCAAACTATATCTGAAGTTCTGGGTTCAATTCTGGACATCACACAATATCTGAGCATTGATAAGCTAGGAGGCAAACAAAATGGTAATGAAGTTTGACTGAAGGAACTGGGGATGTTTAGGTTGGAAAAGAGAAAAATCAGAATGGAGCATGATAGCTATCATGTGGGAAAAGAGGAAATAGCCTTGTTCTTGGAATATATCACAGTTACAGAAAAAAGAGCAAACCTAGATTTGAAGTCAGGAAAAATCTTTTTGAATGGTTAGAGTTATCCAAAAGTAAAATGGGCTAACTTGAGAGATCATAGATTCCTTCCCAATGAAGGTTTTCAAGCTAAAGCTAAATGACTACTTGTCGGGTATATTACAGTAAAGATTGTTTTAGGGGTAGAGATGGAACTTAGCCACTGAAGTCCTTCCAGATTACGTGATCTTGTGAAAGTGGTGATTTAAATTGTGGTACTCCTCTCTGACGTTGTATCTTACACTGCTGCCACCATTGTCATTATCAGCACATGGGGTTAAGAACTAGAAAGAAATTAGAGATTAAACACTTCAATCTCCTTGTACCAACGGAAAGCAACTCCTGAGATACAGGGAGGTAAGCTCCAGGGTTTTGTAGGTGGTAAATAGCAGAGCTGAGATTTACATATAAATGTTCTAAATTCAGTTACTTTTATTTTATTTTTTCCAATTAATAAGAACTTATTTTCTTTCCTTTTTACCTTCCTATCCTAAATTGACAAAATAAAAAACCTTTATGATCAATATACAGAGACTCATTCTGTATCTTGAGTTTACCTCTGTCAAAAGATAGCTAGCACACTTCATCAAGAGTTCTCTGGAATCATCATTTGTTGTTGAATTGATCATTTTTCTTAATTTTTTCAAAGTTCTTGATCCTTACAATTTTGTTCTTAGCATAGAAATTATCCTCCTACTTCTCCTATTTGCTTCATTCTGCATCAATTTATCCAAGTTTTCTTGGGTAGACTATGAAATCTCTGAGAATCCCGATCCCAGATCCCACTCCCCACTCCTCCTAGTGAGTCAGATTCCCAAAATTGGGCTATCTATTCCCCTCAGGATGCTGTGCTTACTTGTGAAGAGTCAAAGGTAATTTACTACAATCATTGGTTCAAATCCCCCATTAGTTTGCTTTCCTGTGCCTGTCCCCATGATGATCGGCTCAGAATCTTATATCCAGCCATTCTTAGATAACATTTAGAAAGGTATATTTACTAAAGTGGTACATTAAGAATAGTCAATATAAAACATCTCCTCAAACAATCTGTAATATACTCTTTCTCAAGTCCAGGGGAGAAAGTGCTCAAGCTTAGAAAGCACATATAGTAAAAGGTTGCAAAGTCCTTTTCTCCCATTTACAGAGTGCTCAAGAAGTTTCCTTTAAATAAGTGAAAGCTGTGTCTGTCTGTCTTTAGTTTCTTAGACAGACAGTTGATCTGGAAGTGCTACTTGTACATCAGTGGGAAAATAGGAAGGTCAGAACTTCCTAGACCCATTCAAGCTTGCAAAGTTTTCCTTCAAAAAGGGTGGGGAGAAGGAAACTTGATGAAAGTTGAAACTAAAAACTTCTCTTCCTCTCCTAGACAGTTCCTTCTTGTAGAACATACCTGAAACTTACACTTGCTCCAATTTCTGGAATAAATCCCTTCTCGATTTGCTTGATAATTTAATTTATAGGGGCTCCTTGGACTCATGATCAAGTTTTCTCAGATCATCTGATTATGATTCTAGTTCAAAAGCCTTTTAAGAACTTGGTCTAAGAACTATGATTGATTGACATCATGTTCTCAGCTAATTAAAGTATTCTGGCTAAATGAGGTGGGATGGTTGGAACCCTACCCATAAACCTGATTTCTCTGAAACTGTCCCTTTTGTACTTTCTTATAGCATAATAACATTCTATTATTAGCAGATGCAAGAATTTGTTCAGTCCTTCCCTCAGCTAATGGGTACTCCCTCAGTCTCTAGCTTTTAGCTGCAATGAAAAAAGAACTGTTATTAATATTTTTGTACATAAGAGTCCTCAGAGTTCTTTGAAAACTGCCTATTCATATCCTTTGACTACATATTAGATGGGGAATGGCTCCTATTCTTATGAATTTGTATCAGTTCCTTATAGATCTTAGAAATCTATGCCATCCCACCTTTCCCACAAACCACATTGCCTTCATTGCCATCCTCACTGAGCACCACACTATTGTGCCAGTCCTTATGAACAACACTACCCTTTCTTTACCTTTACTAAACTATTGTCATTATGATCATCCCTAGAGAATCATCCTGGCCACCATCATTTCACAAACATAATTATTACCATAATCCCCAATATTACCGCCATTATCATCACAATAATCCTCACCATCACTTGATCCACCATCATCAACATCCCAAAGAGAGACAGCATAGTGTAATAGATTAGAGTCAGGAAGACCTGGCTATGAATCTTGACTCAGACATTAATTAGTTATGTGACCATGAGTAAGTCACTTATTGCCCTGATTGGAGGGCTGGGAGGGTAGAGCAATAAACTCCTCCCAAAACTTTCTGATACTAACCAACTAGCTTCATTTTCCATCAGCTGTTCTCCTTGGTTTCAGGGCAGGATACCCTCTAATTATCCCCCTTAGATTGAAAGCTCTTTGAAGGCAAGACTGTGTTTTCTTTTTTTTTTTTTTATTTGTAACCATAGAACTTAGCACAGTGCCTGGCACATAGTAAGTATTTAATAACTTTTAACTATTGACTAATGTCTCTCATATTTCTATGTATACATAAGGTTGTTATAGGACTGATAAATCATTTATAAAGGACTTTGTAAACTTTAAAATGTTTTATAAATGCATTTATTATTTTTAGCTGTTCTCCTTGGTTTCAGTGTCTTGGGTGCAGGATACCCTTTAATTATCCCCCCTTTTATATATTACTTTCCCCCATTAGAATTTAAGCTCCTTGAGGGCAAGACTGTATTTTCTTTCTTTTTTTAAAATTTGTAGCCACAGAACTTAGCACAGTGTCTGGCTCATAGCAAGCACTTAACTTTTAACTATTGACTGATATCTTTCATATTTCTACATATTCTAGTAGTGCCTATGATATAAGGCTATCATAAGACTGATAAGCCATTTACAAAGGGCTTTGTAAATTTTAACATTTTTTATAAATGCATTTATTATTTTTAGCTGTTCTTCTTGGTTTCAGTGTCCTGGATGCAGGATATCCTCTGATTATTCCCCCTTTTTTCTGAGGCAGTTGGGGTTAAGTGACTTGCCCAGGGTCATACAACCAGGAAGCATTAAATGTCTGAGATCAGATTTGAACTCAGGTCCTCCTGACTTCAGGGCTGGTGCTCTATCCACTACACCAACTAGCTGACCCCATCCCCCATTTTGTATATTGCTTTTCCCCGTTAGATTGTAAGCTCTCTGAGGTTAAAACTGTATTTTCTTTCTTTTTTTTTTAATTTGTAGCGACAGAACTTAGCACAGTGCCTGGCACATAGTAAGCACTTAGTAACTTTTTTTTCTTTTTCTTTTTTTTTTTTTTTGGCTTTTTTGCTGAGGCAATTGGGGTTAAGTGACTTGCCCAGGTCACACAGCTAGAAAGTGTTAAATGTCTGAGACCAGATTGAGCTCAGGTCCTCCTGACTTCAGGGCTAATGCTCTATCCACTGCGCCACCCAGCTGCCCCTAGAACTTAATAACGTTTAACTATTGACTGATGTCTCTCACATTTCTGTGTATTCTATTAATGTCTATGCTATAAGGTTGTTGCAGGACTAATAAGCTATTTGTAAAGGATTTCACAAGTTTTCTAGGGCAGCTAGGTGGTGCAATGGATAGAGCACCAGCCCTGAAGTCAGGAGGATCTGAGTTCAAATTTGACCTCAGACACTTAACACTTCCTAGCTGTGTGACTCTGGGCAAGTCTCTTAACCTCAAAAGCAAAAGTAAAATGTTTTCTAAATGCATTTATTATTACTACTGCCACTATCTACCCTCATTGTCACTATCACCAATCACCATTAGAATCACTGCCTCCTTCTTTATTGTCATTATGATCACTATACTTTCCTTCACTACTACTATATCCTTACCATTGCCATTTCCCCATCTTTTCATCATCAAACATTCATAGTTTGAGGGGGAGATCTGGATGCAAGCAGCCAGGATTGGGGGTTTACAACGCCCAGATCACTTGTCCAGATCAGAACTGGGTTCTCGAGGTAGTTAGCCAGTAACAGGAGGGCCATCGGGCCTGTCAGCCCCTGGAGAGAAAGGAGAACTCTTGGGAAGCCAAAGGGGGTCTGTTACAGGGTAGCCAAATGCATCCCTCTTTATTAAATCCATCAGCATATTTTAACAAGCAAACCAGCAGAATTCGAGATGCAGAGCAGTAAAAGCCAAGAGCCCGTGTCAAGTTCTAAAAGCTTCGTAGACATCAAAACCAGCCGAGGTCTGAGTTGAACGCAAGTGTCAGGACATCAAAGCGTGAACAGCCAGTACAAGAATTTTACGGAGGTCTTATCTTAATTAAGCCAAGTCGCAAGCACAGCTTGTGATGGTGAGTTGAAAAGCCACAAGCTCCACTTTTATTAGCTTTAGCTGACATGCACAGAGAGGTGAGCTAACGCACCTAAGGTCACACAGCTAGTTCCAGGCAGAGCCAGGGCTGGCAGCCAGGTCTCCTGACTCCCAGGCCTGCATTCTTTCCATGACAACAGACTGCCTCCCCATCCCTTTGACCTAGAGTCACTTTTCCTCTCTGGGAACCAGTTGCCTTATCTGTAAGATGAAGATAAGAACCATCCAGCCTCCCTCACAAGTCTTGGTGTGAGGATCGACCACAACATGTGTGGATGCTCTTTAGTAAAGAGCAGCTTCAGAGCAAATCTCGATGCTGTCACTTACCACAGTCAAATCAGGTACCATTTCTGGGCCTTGGGTTCTGAATCTGTAAAGAGATTAGACAGAAAGACAGACAGAGACAGACAGACAGACAGAGACAGACAGACAGACAGAGACAGAGAGAGAGAGAGAGAGAGAGAGAGAGAGAGAGAGAAGGAGGAGGAGGAGGAGGAGGAGGAGGAGGAGGGAGGGAGGGAGGGAGGTACATTCATTAGATAGATACCTAAATGAACAGATAGACAAAAATGAAGGAAGGATGGATAGACAAACATAATTAGGTCAGATAGACAAGCTGCTAAGTGGGAAATTGGGCAATGGGACAGAGAGAGTTAAATGGATGAATGTATAGATGAATAGACATTTAGATAGTGATACAGATGAATGGATGGATGATAGACAGATAGGACAGACCATCAGGGACACAGATAAATGAGCAATGGAAAGACAAATGTACAAAGATGGATAAACAGGCCAACAGACAGAAAGATAGGCAGATAGATAGACCAGATTGACAAACAGGGGGCAGCTAGGTGGCGCAGTGGATAGAGCACCAGCCCTGAAGTCAGGAATACTTGAGTTCAAATCTGGTCTCAGACACTTAACAAATTCCCTAGCTTTGTGACCCTGGGCAAGTCACTTAACCCTAATTGCCTCAGCAAAAAGCAAAAAACAGATTGACAAACAGATAGGTATATATGAATGGATGCATGAATAGACAGGACAGACAAAAACAGATATAGATAAGCTGATAAATAGAAACAGGCAGATGGACAGAGATAGATAGAGGATGGATGAATAAATGAGAAAGCATTAAGCATTTACTCTGTGCCAGGCCCTGTGCCAAGCACTGGAGAGACAAATGTAAGCAAACCAGACAGTCCCTGCCCAAGAAACTCCCATTATTAACAAGGAAGACAAAATCAATAGGGAAGCTGGAAGATGGAGATCTTCCAAGATGGCAACCCAACAGAAGAAGAGCAGAAACTGGAACCCTGAAAAAGTCTCGATTGAATCAGATGCTCTTTAAAATTCCCTCTTCCCCGCTCCAAGCCTGTCTCCCATCCTCAGATCTTAAACTTGAGCTCCTCTAGACAAGTGAGTCCATATGGTACAGCCCTGGAGTCCAGAGACTTGAGCTACTTGCAAGTCTGAACAATCTTTGCCCTGCTTCCATCACAGGGTTGTTGCAAGGAAAATGTTTCATAAACCTTAAAGAGCTGCAGGAATGTGGGCTACTATGTGAATAACAGGCATTTCTACGGTGCTTTAAAGTTCACAAAGAACTTTGCTGACTTTTCATTTGAGCCTCACAACTATAGTTGCTATCAATCCAGTTTTGTTTTGGACTGCATCTGGGATTTCTACACATAGTAGTGTAGTGGCATAGTAATTAATCACAAGACATGATTTTTTTGAATTGAGGCAATTGAGGTTAAGTGACTTGCTCAGGGTCACACAGCTAGGTAATGTTAAGTGTCTGAGACCAGATTTGAACTCAGGTCCTCCTGAATTCAGGGCTGGTGCTCTATCCACTGCACCACCTAGCTGCCCCAAGACATGATTTGAAATTGAGCCTCAGATACTTACTAGCTGTATGACCTCAGGCAAATCATTTAACTGCTATCTGCCTCAGTTTCCTTTATTACAAAATTGGGATAATAGCACCTATGTCCCAGGGTAATAGTGAGGATCAAATGAG
>JAJPUD010001944.1:105618-137165 GCA_023553655.1 Myrmecobius fasciatus | reverse complement strand
AAAGAAAGACAGAAAGAAAGAAGAGAAAAAGAAAGAAAGAGAGAGAGGGAGGGAGGGAGGAAGAAAGGAAAAAAACACATTAGCAAAAGTTTAATAAAACAAAATCCCACATTGCCATCTCCAAAAAAGCCATCTCATTCAGCACTTTGACTCCATCAGCTCTCTGTGAGGAGGTGTGTGGTGAATGACAATCAGGTTGTGGATATGGGATTCCACTGGTGCAATAAGGAAAATTCCTCCCATAATGTAGATTGGCACCCCCTCTGCAACTTAAGAGTCTAAGAGAATTGCTGGGCCATAGGTCACATACTAAACTTTAGCTTAGATTTTCCTGGCCCTGAGACCTGTCCTCTAATCCATAGTTTCTAAAACTGTGGGTCTTGACCATATAAGGAATTATATAACTGAATGTGGGGGGATCCCAAAATTATGATTTATTATCAGCAAATGTTTGGTTTGAATACTGATTTTTTTATACCTATATTCCCTGGGGTCGAGTACAAATTTCTCAGGTGAAAAGTGGTTCTGAGTGGAAAATTTTAAGAAGCCCTGCTCTAACCACTCTTCCACACTACCCATTTGCAGTCGAGGAGACTCAAGCTGGGTGGGGGCAACAACAAGGTCCTGTTGATGCTCAGTGACCACAGGTTGGGCTTCTCACCCAGATCTCAGTGATGCTGAGGCTCACACTCTCTTCCCTATTTGGGGGGCAGTGTTCCTAGGGATATTACTCTAAAACTTGGCCCTGGCTATGTCAGCTGTGTCCTGGAGACCATGAGATTATCGGGGTCCAATGTGGCCCCTGTCTCTCGGCCAGTGAGCCTGCCCTGGCGGCACCAAGGAGGGACGAGTGGAAGGAATGCCTGCTTTTGCCAAGGAGGGCACTTATTGATCTCCTGGAGATCTCTGGGTGGTAAAGCTGGTTCTAAAAGATGGGAGAACGAAGGAGAGAAAGGGAATGCTTCCTACTTGCTTTTCAAACAATCTGGCCAGGGGAGATAACTGCCTCCCACCGCCCCCATCACCCGGGCAACCGGAGAGGCTGTCTAGAGACACAGCCTGAGCCCAGCGGAGGCCTCCCCAGCACAAAGCCATGGGGAGGAGAAGGGGGCCCAGGACGGGGGGCCGGCGGGGGAATAAATCAGAGAGTTATATGCCCCTGCCGCCAAGCAGACAATTTATGGGGCTGGTGCAGAGCCTGGCGTGTTCGGCAGACGGTTCTCTTTGGGAGGGTGAGAGAAGTTAGGGAAGGGGGGAGGTAGGCTCTCTCTGCTCTGACTTACAGGTGGCATGGGGAAAGGGGAGGATTGATGGGGTGGCCCAGGGGCACCAGAGGAAAGGAATATCAGGGCCGGAGACCCCCCACTTGGTTTCACTACTCCACTAGCCCAGTGCCCCAGGAGGACAGCTCCCAGCTGCCAAAGAGAATGTCAGCTTCTCCCCATGACAAGTCATGGTTAGAGTCCTTGATCTGAAGTCCAAAAGATCTGGGCTTATTTGCTAACTGTGGAACCTTTATCAAGTCAAATCTCTCGGTTTCCTCCTCTAAAAAATGGGAGGATTAGTCCAGATAACATCTGCTGCTACCCTGATCCTGTCCTCAGGAGCCTGTCCCCAGACCTTCCTGAGGAAGCTGGGAGGCAGAGTAGGTAGTGTTGGAGTCAGGAAGATCCGAGTTCAAAACCTCCCCCAAACACCAATTAGTTGTGTGAATACAGGCAAGTCCTTGGATCCCATGATCCCATGAGGCTTACACCGCCTCATTCATGAAAATCCACTATTTGTTAGGTTCACGACAAGGGCTGGGGATGGATTGGGAAGGAGACAATAGGAGGGAAAGAGATGTAAACAAAAGTAGTTACAATTCACTTTTCTATAGTCCAATATGGATTACAAAGCAAATAATCCTACACGGTAGGAACACAAATATTCATATGGCCATTTTACAGATGAGGAAAAGAGAGGCAGCATGATATAATGAAGAAAGAATCCCAGGGTCATAATCTAGAGATGGCTTCTGATAGCCCAACCCCCTCATTTTCTAAGCCTTTTCATTTTTCCTCCAATCTCCCATAATACTTCCTGCCTTCCCCCTTTTAGCTGAGAACCTTGTCTCAAATTTCACTAAAAAAAAAAAAATTGAGGCCATTTGCTGAGAAATCTCTCTTTTTCCCTCTTCCTCATCTCACATCTTCCAGATCATTCTGCTGCCATTGTCTTCTTCACTCCTGTCTCAGAGAGGAGACCTTGCCAAAGCTAACTCTTCTATAAATGATCCCATTTCATCCTGTCTTCTCCAGCCAATTGCCCCTTCCATCATCCCTCATCCTCTCATTTAATTTGAATCTCTCCCTGTCTACTGGTTGTTTTCCTACTGCCTATAAACATGGCCATGTCTCCCCCATCTTCAGAATTCTTTCCTCTGGTTTTCCCATCCCCACGATGGATCCCCTTCCATCTCGCTTCCCCTTTCTAGCTAAAATCAAGGAAAAGGCCATCTACAATTGTTGTTTCCATTTTCCCTCTCTCTGAATCTCCACAGTATGGCTCTTGATCTTACCATTCAACCCAAACTTCTAGAAACAAAGCAATTAACAGTCTCTTAATTGCCACATTCAATGGCAATCCTCTTTCTCTTTGACCTTTCTGCAGCTGTTGCTACTGTTGATCGTTGTCTCCTCCTTGACCCTCTTTTCTCTCTGGGTCTTCTTCACTGGTTCTCTCCCCTGATTTTAGGGGTGCTCTATCCACTATACCAAGTAGCTGGCCTGGCTCAAGGTTCACTGGTTTCTTTTCTGGTTTTCCTGCTACCTAATAGACTGCTTCTTTTCAGTCTCCTTTACTGAATTTTCATCCAGGTTATTCCCATTACCTACAGATGCCTCCTCAAACTCCTTCCTGGACCTTATTTTCTTCTGCAGTTTGGTGCTCTCTATCAGCTACCATAGATTCAATTATCCTCCTCTTATTGGTGATTCTCAAATTATTGGATTATTCTAAGCTCTCTGCTGATCTCCAGTCTTGCACCTCCAATTACTTATTAAACAACATGAATTGGGGGCATTTACAGGGCACAGTGGATAGAGCACCAGCCCTGAAGTCAGAAGGAGCTGAGTTCAAATGTGACCTGAGACAGTTAACACTTCCTGCTTTGTGACCCTGGGCAAGTCACTTAACCCCAATTGCATTAGGAAAAAAAAAAACCTCAAAAAAATCATGAATTGGATGCCTCATAGACATCCCATAGATCTAATATGTCCAAAGCTGACATCAGTACCTTTTCCCAACCCAACTTCCCTATTTTTGTCAAGGGTACCACCATCCTCCTAGCCACCTAAGCTCTCAATCTAGTGTCATCCCCAATTTGTCACTCTCACCCTTACCCCCATATCCCATCTGTTGCCAAGCCCTATCAATTTTATCTTCATAGTAACTCTCATATACACCCTTTCTCTCTTCCAACAGGGCTACCATCTTGTTGCAGAATACTCATCACTTTTACTCTTTCTTTAAATCTCCACATTGTGGCTCTTGACCTCATCATTCAACCCAAACTAACAAAATAATCTCTTGCACCTACACTTGGACTACAATAAGAGTTTTCTGCCATAAGTATACTCCCCCTTCACTAGGCCCTATACTAGCTTACCAAATGATCTTTCTAAAACCCAGGTCTGATCACATTATGCCTTCCCTTCATCCTCTCCATAAATTCCAATATCTCCTATCACTTCCAGGATCAAATATAAAATCTTCTATGTTGTGTACAAAGCCCTTCATGATTTAGCCTTCCAGACTTACATCTTACAGCCCTAACACTACTCTTCAATCCAATAACATTGGCTCAAGGAAATTTCTTTCTTTCTTTCTCTTTCTTCCTTTCTTCCTTTCTTTCTTTCTTTCTTTCTTTCTTTCTTTCTTTCTTTCTTTCTTTCTTTCTTTCTTTCTCTCTTTCTCTCTCTCTCTCTCTCTCTCTCTCTTTCTCTCTTTCTTTCTTTCTTTCTTTCTTTCTTTCTTTCTTTCTTTCTTTCTTTCTTTCTTTCTTCTTTCTTTTTTGCTGAGGCATTAAGATTAAGTGACTTACCCAGGGTCACACAGCTAGAAAATGTTAAGTATCTGAGGCCAGCTTTGAACTCAGGTCCTCCTGATTTCAGGGCTGGTGCTCCATCCACTATATCAAGTAGCTGGCCCGGCTTAAGATATTTTTTCTGACTATTCCTCGCCTGGAATTCTCTTTATCCTTACCTTTGTCTCCTGGCTTCCTCTGGGTTCCAACTAAAATCCCACCTTGTTCAGTCTTATTGTTCATTTCGGTCATGTCCCACTCTTTGTGATCCCATTTGGGGTTTTCTTGGCAGAGACATTGCAGTGGTTTGCCCTTTTCTTCTCCAGCTCATTTTACATACGAGGAAACTGAGGCAGACAAGGTGAAGTGACTAGGCCAGTGTCATACAGCTGGTGTCAGAGGCTGGATCTGAATTGAGTCTTCCTGACTCTTGGCTCAGCATTTTATCCATTGTGCTCCCTAGAGGCTCTAGAACAATTGATATGTTCTAGATGTGTTCTAACCACGTGATCCTGGCCAAGTCACTAAAGCTCCTAATGCTCCAGAGGATTTGCCAACTTGTATCCATGGAAGGTGTTTCCTCACAAGGAATTTCACATGCAATTAGACATCTGGACCAAAAAAAACCCCAAAACAGAGAACAAGCAAAGTGAGATTTCAGTGAAATCAGGGGAATTATTCTAGGTCACACAACTTGGTTATTTTTTTTAACTTTTTAAAATTTTATTCTTAATTTACATTTCTTTATGAGTCATATTGGGAGAGAAAAATCAGAAAAAGAGGGAAAAACCATGGGAAAGGGAAAAAATAACAGAAAAAAGAAGTGAACAGAGCATGTGTCAATTTACATTCTATCTCCATGGTTCTTTTTCTGGATTAATATGGAGCTTTCTATCTAAAGTTTATTGGGACCCACAACTTGTTAATAGAAGAGCTGATATTTGAATGAAGGTCTTTTCTATCACATCCCAGGGTCTCTACCTTCAAAAAGTGTCCAAGAGGAGATTCAAGGAAATGGCCAAATAACCATGCAATTTCTGCTAGGAGAGCAATGTGTAACATCCTAGAGATAAACAGGAGCTGGGTGGGCACCACAGTGCATAGAGTGTTGGGCCTGGAGTCAATAAGACTCCTCTTCCTGAGTTCAAATATGACCTCAGACACTTACTAGCTGTGTGACCCTGGGCCAGTTACTTTACCCTGTTTGTCTCAGTTTCCTCATCTGTAAAATGAGCTGGAGAAGGAAAGGGCAAACCAGTCCAGTGTCTTTGCCAAGAAAATGCTGATTGGGGTCATGAAAAGTAGGATATGACTGAAAAAGAACTGAACAAAAATAAAATAGATCTTAAAGTGCTTGGGATGGAAGTTTTAATAATGAATGAGGGTTTCTACAGGATGGATATAGTATTTTCTATCATTTCCATTTTACAAACATGACATTTTAAGCGAAATCTAGAATCAAAGCTGGCAAGTAGTGGCAAAACCAGGACTTAAATGCAAGTTTTCTGAGTCATACCATCTTAGTCTATGCTGTACTTGTTATAGAATTACAATCCAATTTAACTGACATTTATTAAGCACTTACAATATTTCAGGCATGTGTGCTAGGCCCTGGAGATCCAAAGGCAAAAGTGAAATAATCCCTGATCTCTAAGATCTTATGCTCTAAGGGTTAAAAACAACAACAGCAACAACAAGGTGAATGTAGACCAGTAACTATGAGATTATTTGGGAAGACAGAGAGACAAAAAGGAAGAGAGGTAGAAAAAGAGAAACAGAGACAGAGAAACAGAGAGGGAAAGAAAAAAAGACAGAGAGGGAAAGACAGAGAGAGACAGAGACAGAGAGAGATAGAGACAGAGACAGAGGAAGAGGGTTCAGAGAGAAAAAGAGAAAGGGAAAGGACAGAGAGCAAGAGAGAAGGGAGAGGAAGAGAAACAAATGGCAAAAGTGACAATTGCAAGGCGCTAGAGAAACAGACCCACAGAGACAGAAAACAGACACAAAAAGAAAGACAGAACAAGAGAGAGAAGGGATAGAAGGCGGGGTGGGAAAAGAAAAAGTGGGAGAGGGAGAAGACAGAGAGAAAGACACTTCCTGTACAGAATTTTGAGGTGTCAGAGTAGAAATTCTCCATTGCTAAACTGGGAATGAAATAGGGAGCCCTGATGCTGATATTAGAATACCTTCCTAGATACTTGGAGGAATCTGTTGACCTCAACTAGTAGAAGCTTCTGAAGCTAAAGAAAGACTTACAGGGCTTCGTAGGGGACTCAAGATGTCCTGCAAAAGAAGAAAGATGGTTTTGCAGTGACAGTCCTATAATATATCTGGTATGGCATTGAAGACACAGAACTTCAAGGACCCTTAGAACACAGGATGTCAGAACTGGGAGGGCCATTACAACCCAGGAGGTCAGAGCTGGGAAGGTCCTTAGAAATTGAATGTCAGAATTGGGAGGGCCATTAGAACATTGAATGTCAAAGCTGGAGGGTCCTTAGACCACAGGATGTCAGAGCTGAAAGAGACATTAGAACACAAAATGTCAGAACTGGGAGGGCCCTTAAAATACAGAATGTCAGAATTGGGAGGGCTCTTAGAACACAGAATGTCAGAGCTGGAAGGGTCCTTAGAACCCAGGATGTCAAAGCTGGAAGGGCCATTAGAAGCCAGGATGTCAGAGCTGGGAGGGTCCTTAGAACACTGAATGTCAGAACTGGGAAGGCCATTAGAATATTGAATATCCTGGCTCTCTCCAACAAAGAATTGTCTCAAACCAGTTGTTCACTGAAGAAAGCCATATACACCCAGAGAGAGGTATATGAAATGTGGACCACAACATAACATTTTCATGCTCTCTATTGATGTTTGCTTGCATTGTGTTTCCTTTCACTGATTTTCTTTTTTTTTCTTGTAGATAGGATTTTTCTTGCACAAATTGTCAAGTATTTCAACATTATTAACATGTAGTGGAGTTCCTGCCATCTAGGGGAGGGGAGGGGACTGGGGGTAAAACTTGTAACAGAAAGCTTTGTAAAGATCAATGTTGGGGAACTACCCATACATATGTTATACAAATAAAAAGCTTTAATAATAAAAAAAGAATATTGAATGTCAGAGCTAGAGGGTCCTTAGACCACAGGATATCAGACTGAAAGAGACATTAGAACCCAGAATATCAGAACTGGGAGGGCCCTTAAAACACAGGATGTCAGAATTGGGAAGGATCTTAGAACACAGAATGTCAGAGCTAGGAGGACCTTTAGAACATAGGATGTCAAAGCTGGGAGGGTCCTTAGAACACAAGATATCAGAGCTTGGAGGACCCTTAGAACACAGGATGTCAGAGCTGGAAAAGGCCTTAGAACCTAGAATGTCAGAGCTGAGAACCATTACAACACAGAATATCAGAACTAGCAGGCACTAGAAAGAGTGTACTTGTGTCAAAATCACAGAATAGTGAATGGCAGAGACAGGACTCATATCCCGTTCTCCGTACTCCCAAGACAGAAGGTCTTTCTTCAACACCAAATGGGAGACATTTGGCCCTCAATGTCCGTGCCACATAGTGGAACAACCTTGATCTGACCTTGCCCGAATCAGCACATCCTGGCCACGTTTCTTCAGATACAGCTTTAATTTGCTGTTTGTCCCTGTCTTTTATCAAAGGGATACAATGGAAGGGGGGATAAAAACCACTTGAATTGTCTTCTAGGTTTCTATAAAGATCTCTATAAAACTGCATTGGCCTGGGGTTTTGTGCCTGGTAATTAGAAAGATTATGAAAACCGCTGACAGTAAGGATGCCCAATGACACCCCTCCACCCCTTCTCAAGATCCTGGCTGGATTCATTCTGTGACACATGGACTATTCTCCTAGACTCACGTACCCTCCCTCTCCCCAGGGCCATCTTCCAGACACCAACATGACTTCCAAACAATTCCAAAAAGAAAACCAAACTTTGTTCCCAGCAGGCTTCTGTCTGCACCACATTTTTGGAAAACAAAGGGTTTGAGCCGTCTGTCCTGGGCTCCAGCTGGCCTGACTGAGGCAGGAACATAGGGTGAAGTCATGAAAGCAATGAGCTATTAGGCAGAAACACATGACAGGTACGAAGGGCTGTGGAATACAGAGGATCAGAACCTGGAGGGCCTTAGAACATAGAATGTCAGAGTTGGGAGGGTCCTTAGAACATAGAATGTCAAATAGGAAGGATCTTAAAATACAGAATGTTAGGGCTACAAAGTACCCAAAACCTAGAGGACTAATGAATCATCTGTAGGCAAGATTTATATTCCTATATGACTATTGGGAGAGACTTGAGGCAGGAAGACAATGGAGAGTTTTCCATTACTTCAGCAAGAGGTGAAAAGAATTTAACTGATATGGCTGTTGTGTGAAGAAATGAAGAGACGAGATAAGAGGGATGTTTAGGAGACAGAAATTGCATTTTTGGCAACTGATTAGAAATGTGGAGTAAGAGGAAGTCAAGAGACATGGATAATGCCAATGATATCGAAATGGGAAGCTAGAAAGATTGGCAGTGCTTTGGGAAGTTTGGAAGAGGGTTGGATTTCATGAGAAGTATATTAAGTTAAGTTTTAGAGATATAAAGTTTGAGATGACTGTTTCCAGGGTAGCTATTTTGAAATGAACACTAGATAATTTTATTAGATAGATAGATGACACAGTGGGAAAAGTGAAAGGTTTGCAGTCAAAAAGGTCTGAGTTCAAATTCGACTTCAGACTTTTACTGTGTTTGTGGCCCTTAGCACACAGAATGTTGGAGCACACACAATCCTTAAAACAGAATGTCAAAGCTGGGAGGGCTCTTTGAACACAAAGTGTAAGAGATGAGAGGGCCCTTACATATGGAATATCATTTGTAACAAAGAATGAAAAAGAAAGTGGGGTGTCTAAAGAATAGTGGTCCTAATCTAGGCAATAACTTTAGCAATTTAGTGTTTGATAAACCCAAAGACCCCAGCTTTTGGGATAAGTAACTCACCATTTGGCAAAAACTGCTGGGAAAATTGGAAACTAGTGTGGAAGAAATTAGGGCTTGACCCATACCTAACACTACATACCAAGATAAGATCTAAATGGGTTCATGATCTAGATATAAAGAGTGATATTAGCAAATTAGAGGAACCTAGTACAGTTTACCTCTCAGACCTGTGGAGATGGAATAAATTTATGTCCAAAGAAGATCTAGAACTCTTAATTGAACACCAGATAGATAATTTTGATTGTATTAAGTTAAAAAGTTTCTGTACAAACAAAACTAATGCAGACAAGATTAAGAGGGAAGCATCAAATTGGGAAATCATCTTTACATTTAATGATTCTGATAAAGGCCTCATTTCTAAAATATATAGAGAATTGTCTCATATTTATAAAAATTCAAGCCACTCTTCAGTAGATAAATGGTCAAGGGATATGAACAGACAATTTTCAGATGATGAAATTAAAACCATTTCTAGGCATATGAAAAGTTGCTCCAAATCACTATTGATCAGAGAAATGCAAATTAAGATAACTCTGAGGCACCACTACATACCTGTCAGATTGGCTAAAATGACAGGAAAAGATAACAATGAATGCTGGAGGGGATGTGGGAAAACTGGGACTCTAATACATTGTTGGTGGAACTGTGAACAGATCCAACCATTCTGGAGAGCAATTTGGAGCTATGCTCAAAAAGTTATCAAACTGTGCATACCCTTTGACCCAGCAGTGTTTCTATTGGGCTTATAGCCCAAAGAAATCATAAAAGAAGGAAAGGGCCCCACATGTGCAAGAATGTTTGTGGCAGCCCTTTTTGTAGTGGCTAGAAACTGGAAACTGAATGGATGCCCATCAATTGGAGAGTGGCTGAATAAATGATGGTAAATGAATGTTATGGAATATTATTGCTCTGTAAGAAACGACCAGCAGGACGATTTCAGAGAGGCCTGGAGAGACTTGCATGAACTGATGCTGAGTGAAATGAGCAGAACCAGGAGATCATCATACACAGCAACAACAGTATTACATGATGATTAATTCTGATGGACATGGCTCTCTGCAACAAAGAATTGTCTCAAACCAGTTCCAATTGTTTAGTGAAGAAAGTCATATACAACCAGAGAGAGGGATATGAAATGTGGACCACAACATAACATTTTCATGCTCTCTAATGATGTTTGCTTGCATAGTGTTTCCTTTCTCTGATTTTTTTTTTCTAGTAGATACGATTTTTCTTGCACAAAAATGATGTGTGGAAATATGTATACATAATGTTCAATTTGTCAAGTATTTTAACATAATTAACATGTAGTGGATTTCCTGCCATCTAGGGGAGGGGTGGGGAGTAGGGGGGGAAATTTGTAATGGAAAGCTTTGTAAGGGTTAATGTTGAAGAATTACCCATACATATGTTTTGCAAATAAAAAGTTTTAATAATAAAACAAATAATTTAAAAAAAATAAAAAGAATAGTGGTCCTGGTGCTTGGAGGAGTCTGAGACAGGTGCACTTGGGAGTTCCGAGCTGTCCTAAGGTTAAGGATTACTAGGCACTGTTTAGAACTGAGTTGGTAAGCCTTTAGAGGCAGAAAGATCCATGCTGCCTAAGGAGGGCTCCAGGTCACAAAGAGAGCAGGTTAAAGCTTCCATGTTACTCAGCAGGATGGCTGGAACTGTGAGTAGCTGTTGTACTTCTAGTCTGATAGAAATAGGAAGAGCCACTCTCAAAAGTGATAAATAGGAAGGGAAATAAACATTTATGTAGCACCTACTCTGACCCAGGCACTGTGCTAAGCACTTTACAAATATTATCTTATTTGCTCCTCTGAGAGGGAGGTGCTATTATTAACCCTATTTTACATTTGAGGAAACAAGGTTAAGTGACTGATTGCCAAGGGTCACACAGCTAGAAAGTGTCTGAAGTCAAATTTGAAGTTAAGTCTTCCTGACTCTAGACCCATTCTATCTATCTATCCTTGCCACCTAACTGTGATGATGGATGAGAGATGGTGGCTAGATAGAGAGAGAAATAGATAAATGATACAATTTGATGTAATAAACATTTATTAATAGCTTCCTATGTGTCAGACCTGTGCTAAGTTCTGGGATACAAATAAGAAAAAGAAAGACAGTCTGTCTTTAAGGAGCTTACAATCTAATAGGGGAAAACAATATCCAAAAAGAAGTTGAAAAGGAGGGAGTGCCAGCAGGTGCCCAGTCAAGGGTAAAATGATGAAGAGGGGCAAATTGTTACCAAGCAGAGCATCTGGTCACAAATGAAGAGCTGGCTGCAATTTTGAACGTTCTCTGTAGAATGGCTACTGTCAGAATCATCTTAGGGGACTGAGGAGCTGATTAGCAAAGCTGAAGCAATCTCCAAGGTAATGAGCTTCCTGCTCATGAGAGAAACACAGAGATGAAAATTATACATATACATATATATGAGAGAGATAAAGAGATACAGAGAGACAGAGAAAGAGAGAAATAGTGAGAGACAAGAGATAGTGAGAGGGAGACAGAGAGAGACAGTAAAAGTGAGACAGAGAAAGATTCAGAGAAATACAAACAGCAAGAGGGAGACAGAGAGAGAGACAGAGAAAGAGAGATGGACAGAAAGTTGGGGGGAGCAGTTAAGTGAAATTATCAAATATAGTACCTATATCTCACCTTATGTATATTCTGTACACTTTCATCTCTGCAAAGAAGAGGAGACGCTTTTTCTCAAGTCCGGGAACAAGTTTCAGTTAGCTCTTCCAGTAGAATGATGTACAACTTGCCCTCCTGATTCTTGTTGACTAATTAGCATTTATTTAGGCCTTTAAAGTTTGCAGATCATATTAAAGATGTTATCCTACTTGGTCCTCACAACATCCCTGTGAAAAAGGCACTATAATTGTCCCCATTGTACAGATGATGAAGGCAACAGGAAGATTAAATGTTTTTTCTTGGGTCACACAGCTGTCAAAAGTCTGAGGTGGAATTTGAACTCAGACCTTCCTAACTCCAAGGCCAGCATTTTATCTACTTTGTCTTCTAACTTCCTTTGATTCTGAGACCAAAGAATCAGCTCATACTAAGGGAACTAGACACAATGGTCAGACACCTCTCTTAGGGTCTCAAAACCAGGAGAGCCTTAGATTTAGGACAACAAATGTATTACAGGGCCTTCCCTTCGGAGAATTCTGAGATAAGGTACCAAAGGTTTCTTCCATTTGTAGGTTCTCTTACCTGTTACCATTTTGGAATGAGGTAATGGGACTGACAGTAACAGTGAGTTCAATCTGGGACCCGAATATTAACTATTTACTGACCCTAATGCTGCAACAGAACTCCTGGCTTCCCATTTCCACTGCTTACATTCTCAGCTACCCACTGTTTGGGGAGAGAAGCTGTGGAGGATGGCACCTACATCCCCATGTTAAAATGCTGCATTGCCTGGCAGGGAAGGGCACCATTTGACTTACACTGTAACTAGCAAATTCCCATTTCCTTCTCCCCTTGTTCCCATGTTTCACAGTTTCTAAATCTTTATCTTCTTGCCCTTTCATCCCTATCCACCTCGGACCAGCCCCCACAATCCATATCTTCTGATGCTCTTCTTTGTGACCCCAGGAACTCTGCTTCATCCTAGATTTCTTTCCATCTTTCAATGTTCATGGAAAGCTGACTCCAGAAGACGCTATGCTCCTGGCCTTGATATCCAATACTGGGTGCCTTTACTTCTACCAATCTCCCCAACACACTGAGGGAGGTGGAGGAGGAGAAACAGGAGGAAGAGGAGAAGAAAGAGGAGGAAGAAAAGGATAAGAGGAGGAATAAGAGGAGGAAAAGGAAAAAGAGGAAGAAGAAGAAAAGAAAAAAGAGGAGGGAAAGGAAGAGGCGGGGAAGAAAAAGAAGGAAAAGGAGGAAGAAGAAAAAAGAGGAGGAAGAAGTGGGAAGAGGCGGAGGAAGAGGAAACATACTCATTGATTCTCTTTTCCAGACTGAACCTTTATATATATATATATGTGTGTGTGTGTGTGTGTGTGTGTGTATGTGTGTGTATGTATATGTATGTACATACATATATACACACATATATATGTATATGTTTTCAAATACATGAAAAGATAGTTTTCATCATTCACCTTTGCAAAACTCTTATGTTCCAAAGTTTTCTCCCTCCCTTCCTCCATCCCCTTCCCTTAGATAGCAAGCAATCCAATATAGGTTAAACATGTACAAGTCTTCTAAATATATTTCTATATTAGTCAGGCGTGCAAGAAAAATCCGATTAAAAGGGAAAAAACTAAGCAAATAAACAACAATAACAACAAAAGGTGAAAATACTATGTTGTGACCCACATTCAGTTCCCACAGTCCTCTCTCTGGGTGCAGATGGCTCTCTCCATCACAAGTCTTTTGGAACTGGCCTGAATCACCTCAATGTTGAAAAGAGCCATGTCCATCAGAATTGATCATCACATAATCTTGTTGCTGCTGTGTACAATGATCTCTTGATTCTGCTCGCTTCATTTAGGATCAGTTCATGTAAATCTTTCCAGGCTTTTCTGAAATCAGCCTGCTTGTCATTTCTTTTTTTTGTTGTTGTTGTTGTTGGCTTTATACAACTTTAATATCTTAAAAAATTTTTTTATTAAAGCTTTTTATTTACAAAACATATGAATGGGTAATTTTTCAACACTGACCCTTGCAATACCTTGTGTTCCAAATTTTCCCCTTCTCCCCCTCACCCTCTTCTCTAGATGGCAGGTAATTCAATACATGTTAAATATATTAATATATGTGTTAAATATAATATATGTATACATATTTATAGTTATTTTGCTGCATAAGAAAAATCGGACCAAAAGGGGAAAAAAAAACTGAGAAAGAAAACAAAATGCAAGCAAACAACAACAGAAAGAGTGAAAATGCTATGTTGTGATCCACACTCAGTTCCCACAGTTCTCTCTCTGGGTGTAGATGGCTCTCTTCATTATAAGACCACTGGAATTGGCCTGAATCGTCTCATTGTTGAAAAGAGCCACATCCATCATAACTGATCATTGTATAATCTTGTTATTGCCATGTACAATATTCTCTTGATTTTACTCACTTCACTCAGCATCAGTTCATGTAAGTCTCTCCAGGCCTCTCTGAAATCATCCTGCTGGTCGTTTCTTACAGAGCAATAATATTCCATAACATTCATATACCATAATTTATTCAGCCATTCTCCAATTGATGGGCATCCACTCAGTTTCCGGTTCCTTGCCACTACAAAAAGGGCTGCCACAAACATTTTTGCACATGTGGGCCCTTTCCCTCCTTTAAGACCTCTTCGGGATACAAGCCTAGTAAAGACACTGCTGGGTCAAAGGGTATGATAGCCCTTTGAGCATAATTCCAAATTGCTCTCCAGAATGATTGGATCAGTTCATAATGCCACCAACAACACTTTAGCGTTCCAGTTCTCCCACATCCCCTTCAACACTTATCTTTATCTTTTTCTGTCATCTTAGCCAACCTGAGAGGTGTGAAGTGGTACCTCAGGTACCTGAACTTTAGCCACTATTGCCCAATAACTCTCTTACTGCACTTTGAGGTTTATTCTATTTGTCCCACTTATGAGGAGTATGAGAAATTAGATTTTCACAGATATTGTCAGGACGAAGGAAGTGGTGAATTATCTTGTTATCTCCAAACAATCACCATACGAGTCAAGGAAATGACTAAACAACAAAGCTCCTGACAAAGGGGTCTAGGTTTAAACTGGCCCAAACTGGCTAGAGTCAATGACAAGGCATAAGCCTTTTGATCTATGAAATGGGTAAATAAAGATGATTGTAAATCTCACCAATTGTAACTAGCTCTGTAAATCCTACCAATCTGAACCTTGAAGGGAGGAATAAAGAATGAACTAACAGTATAAATCTTGCTGTTGCTTCTGTCTCCCCACTGAGCACATCTGCTTCTTTTGAGAATCACTAAATAAAGGGTCCTTTTCTCACTCTAAAAGAGCATTAGTTGTAGCACTACTCCTGGACCAGCTTATAACTAGGGAAGCAGTGACAGCTCGTCCTGGGCTTTACTCCCCAACCCAGCCGGTTCCATCGAGTCTTTTGATAACACACCCAAGATAAAGCTTTATTGCAACTATCTACTTCCAGGTTATTCTTTTTCCTTTTTAAAATAGTAATCCCTGGCACAGTCCTGCTTAGAGATAGCAATATAGTCACTGAGATCCTCTCAAGCACTCTATAAGTTCATCAGCCTCAGCTCCCATGACTTACACCTTCACTTTAAGTCTCACTCTCACCAACGATGGTTGTATTATCAGAAGTAAAGATGCTACATCTATAATTTTAAAAAGGAACTCAGTTCTCACTGGTCATTCTATGCTACATTATTCTATCCTATTCTAGTCTCTCTTCTCCATTTCTCTCTTCAACTCTCTCCTCTTCTTTTCTTTTTTCCTTCTTCTCTCCTTCTCTCTTCCCTTCTCTCCTCTTTCTCTCTCCTCTTTCTGTCTCTCTTCTTTTCTCTCATCCTCTCCTTCCTCTGTTCATCTCTTTTCTTCTTTACTCTTTCCCTCTTTCCTCTCCTCTTTCCTTTTCTTTCCTCCCTTTTTCTCTCCTCTTCTCCACTCTTTTCTTTTCTCCTCTTCTATCCTATGCTATGCTATTCTATTCTTTCTTCTCCTCTCTTCTTACTCTCTTCCCCTTTTCTCCTTCATTCATTTTTGTTTCCTCCCTCTCTCCTCTCTTCTCTTTTCCTCACCTTCTTTCCTCTTTCTTCTCTTCTTCTCTTTTCTTCCCTCCTCTCCTTCCCCCTTTTCCTTTCCCCTGTTCTCTGTTCATCTCTCTTCTCCTCCTCTACCTCTTTCATTTCCTCTTTCCTTTTCTTTCCTCTTCTCTCCTCACTTTCCCCCTCTCTTCTCCTTTCCTCTCTTTTCCTCACCTCACCTCTCCTCTCTCCTCTGTCATCGCTTCTTTCTCCCTCTACCTAAACCTACCCTTTGCTCTCCCGTCCATGACCCCAAGCCCCCTTGCCAGCTCTTCCCACTCTCCTAGTCAGACACTTCTTCATTGTCCACTTTTCTTCTCTTCAGTCTGGGTCTTAAGATTTCACTCATTGAGCTCTGCATGGGTCCCCACCCTTTTGGATCTGGGCAGACGCTGACAGACTTGGACTCACATTGCCTGACCTGGGCCCCCTACTAATGAAGAGGGCCTTTGCTGACTGAAAGAGGCCTTCCATGGCTGAATCCAGCCTGAGCTGGCCAGAACGAAGGCTTCCCGCTGCCTGAATCGAAGGCTGTTTGGGAGCCATGAATAGAGTACCAATGAAGCCTCATTGCATTAAGTCTGTCTGGCGTTTCCTTTCCTGGGCAGTTCCTGATTGATTTAAATGTGCCCCTTTGTATGTAGTGCCTTCAGGAGGTTTCAAAATAGTCTGAAATATAAACATATCAGAAATCTACTCCTTCTCTTCCTCCCCTCTGCCTTCTCCTCCTCCTCCTCCCTTTCCCAGAGTCACTGGGGATTAGAGAAACTGCTTCTGTTTAGGGGTTTATAAAACATTTCAAATTATAACTGAAGCATGTGGGGATTGGCAAAAGTTTCTGCCTATTCTGCCCTCGGGACATTTTCCTTGAACTCTTTGCCCAGGTGTGTGAGGAAAGGAAAAGGCATCTCGATATACTCCTGGCCCAACATCCTCTCCCTGAGGTTGGCTTCCTCCACCACCATCACCCACACACACACCCTGTCTGCAGGCCTGCGTTAGCCTCTTGGCTGGACATTGGAACATCTGGACAAATATGGGCCCACCAGCAGAGAGGGTAGCTATGCTGGGGGGAGAGCACACGCAGGAGCTGGAAAATGAGTGCAGTTCCACCAGAAGTGAAAGAACGGGACTTGGCCGGAGCCAATTTGTGTCTGGGTCTTCAACTTTCTGAGCTACCGTTCCCTCATTTGGGAAAAAAAAAAGTGGGGCTTGAATTCTAAAGTACCTTCAGCTCTAAATCTTGGGACCTTGGGAAAAGGACACATCTGAACTCTCCTGGGAGACCATGAAAAGATGGGAGAAGACAGATCCTGAAGGTCTGAGAGAGGTACAGGGACAAGATCGAAGGTCAAGAGACCTGAGTTCAAATATTCTGTGATGTTGATTAAGTGGCTGATGTTGAGTAAGTCATTTAGACTCTTGGGGTCCTCTCCTGTTTACTGATCTCTATATAAAGGGGGTATAATTATATTCCACCTTCTTCAAAGGGTGTGTGGATGTGACGGATGTGACCTGAGCAACAATGGGAATAGGAGTGACATTAAAATGACACTTGATAAAGATCATCCTGGTAGATTTGAGGAGCAAGGAGCTAGAGACAGAAACTGATTAAGTAGCTTATATAGTGATTAGTACCTTGGTTGAAGAATGAAGAAGGTACACATTGAATAAAATATATCTTGGAGAACTAAAGGATAGAGTAAGGAGACAGATTGAAGGAGAAGCTCTAAGTATAAGGGAAAGGTTGATTGAGTCAATCAATCATTCCATCTCTTACCCCTAAAGTAAGTGAGACTATATCCTTTTAGTCAATCAAGAAATCAGAGACCTGAACTTATGTGAACAAGGGTGTTGTTGTTGATTTATTTTTCAGTCACGCCTGATTCTTCATGACCCCTTTTAGTGTTTTCTTGGAAGAGATATTGGAGCAGGTTGCCATTTTCATCTCTAGTTCATTTTATATGTGAGGAAACTGAGGCAAACAAGATTAAGTGACTTAATCACTTAACTCATGGTCACACAGTTAGCAAGTCTCAGAGACCAGATTTGAACTTACAAAGAGGAGCCTTTCTGATTCCAGATATGGTATTTTATCCATTGAATCATCTAGCTGCCCCAAAGTTAAACATTTTTTCTAAATCCTTTAATCAAAGATCTGAAACTAAGAGTAAAAAGTTCTTGATTAATATGTAAGTCCTTGAAAGGCAATGGAGGAACTTGCATGACATCCATAGAAAGCCCACCTATGTCCACAATGGTTGAGGATCCTGGATCCTGTTCTGTGAATTTTGTATAAAGCAACAACCAATTTGGAACCACGAATTTGAGTGAGCCAGAAGCAAGCAATTCCAGCCAAGACCTTGAGAAGGAACTGCTTGGAGTGGGGATGGGGTTGGAAAGAGTCTTGTCCTCAGCTCTGATCTCCTTGTCCAGAGGAAGATCTGATGGATCAGAGGATCTAAGAATTTGGATTTTCATAGGCATCCCAACATTGTCCCCAATTCGCCAAACAGTTTCTGTGTGAGAGCTTTGGATAAAATGGGCTTGATAAGTCAAGGCAAAACCAAGCCTCTCCAAGGAGCCTGGCAGAGAAGCTGGACTTTCAAGAGCTGAGTCACCTTCCTAAATCCATGTGAACCTAGAATCCATTTTCCCCTGGACTCTTTATATACAGTGGGACATTCTGTCGCAAACTTTGGTGGGAGAAATGTTTTATTCTAGCCATTTTTACTATATTCCTATATATATATATATATAATATGTATAAATATATACTATATTCTAAAAATGGATCAATTCTACCTAATGAATCAATAATCAGTTCATATCATATAATCAGTGGGCAAACCCACTATGTAACACACACACAAAAAAAACATTTTTAGGACTATCTAGAATCCTCAGGGAAAAGAGTAGCCAAGTTCTTCCTGTGTAAATGGAGAACAGTTAAATAGTTCCAGGGGATGTAGAACAAAATCATTTTAAATAGAGATAATAATGCCTCAACATCCCAGAGCTGTTAATGAAGTCAGTTTCAGGAATACAACCCAATGGAACAAGTCTTGCCTCCCAGAAAGGGAATCATCAGGTATAGATTACAAAATCACAGACTCATCAGTATTTAGGGAAGGGCATAGAGTAAAAAATAAATAAATAAATAGTTATACTTGGGACTAACCTTAGAACACAGAATGTCAGATCTTAGAAGGATCTTCATTCATAGAATGTATGAGAATGAAGGGACCTTAGATAAAAGAATGTCAGAGCCAGAACTCTCAGAACATACAATGCCAGATCTTGGAAGGATCTTCATTCACAGAATGTATGAGATTGAAAGGGCCTTGGACAAAAGAATGTCAGAGCTAGAACTCTTAGAACATAGAATGTCAGAGAATGGGAGAGACCTTAGAACTCAGAATGTCAGAGCTGGAAAGACCCTTAGTCCACAGAATGTCAGAGCTGGGTAGTCAAAAGTTAAAAGGAAACAATGCCCAGAATATCGGAGCCATAAAGAATCTTAGAACATTGATCATTAGAATCTCAGGAAAGACATTAGCATATAAAATGTCAGAACTAGAAAAGAGTTTAAAACAAAGAATGTTAAAATCTGGAATTTTCAATCTGGAAGAAATCTTGGAATATAGAATGTCAGCTCTGGAAAGAGCTAGAACATAATAGACTATATGTCAAATGTCACAGTTGGAAGGACACTTAGAATGTAGCATGTTAGAACTTGTAAGGATCTTAGAACATAGTAGTTGGAACTAGGAGGGACCTTAGGATGTAAAATGTCAGAGTTGAAAGAACATTAAAAACAGAATATTAACATATAGAATTGTTTGAACTGGGGGGAAAAAGTGTTAGAATAGAGAGTATCAGAACTGGGAGAGACCTAGAATGAAGAATGACAAAGCTTCAAAGAATGTTTAAAATAGATCAGTGTGGCAGGAGTCATCCTATGTTCATGCTCATGCTTGCTATCCTTAGATCTGAGCAAGCAAAATCATCCTTGAAAAGACACTTCTGGCCCCAGATGACTCACTCATTGCTGGTGCTTTGAGATAATGGGGAGTGTTCTTATTAGTTGGAGAGCCAGAAGAATTGATGATTCCATGGACATACAATAAAGGATAGTCAGATCCTCCACTTATGTGTCTTCCTTTACATCTCACAGGACTCAAGTCACTTGCTTTTGTCCATCCAGACTAGCATGTGCATGCATTTGTGAGAAATGGCTAATTTTCCTAAATTACCACAAAAGTCATGATGAAAACATGATAAAAAATGAAAGCTAAAAGTTAAGCTGCCATGGAACAAAGGAAGCAAAACTTCTAGAGGGAAGCCATAAATTAGAATAAGAAGCACTTTTTTGGTAGACACACCCAAATAAGGGTAAAAGAAAATAAGAGTCAGAGAGAGGGAAATGTGGGGAATGGAAATTGTAATCAGGGGAGGAGACTCACATGGATTAGGCTCTTGGATAAAATGTAACCCTATAGTACCCAGCTAATGGGGAAACAGGGCAAGGACTTAGATTTCAGGGACGTGGAATAAAAGGCTATGCTTCTACAGTTCAAGGGTGTGCTTATTTGTTGGACACCACTCTTGCAAGAACATAAAATTTTTTTCTTAGATTCATCAGCGAGTCAGTGGGATTGTTGGTAAGGCTCTTGTTTCTTACATTCAAAAACATATACATATATATATATATATATATATATATATATATAATCTTCTCTCTCTTCATTTTTGTACACTCTCTCCCCCATACTTGGAATGACCTATCTCCTCATTTCTATAACTTAGAATCAATCCATAATTTTCTTTAAAATTCAGCTCAGGTTCAACAGATTACATTCAGCCTTTTCTGATTCCCTCAGTTTTATATTCCTCTCCCTTCCTCCTGTTGCTTTGTATTTATTTTATGTGTGTCACATATGATAAGGAGTTATTTTTCCAACCCTAGTGATGCTGGATCTCCAGCTCATGGCTCATTTATCTCCTCCCAGTATTCTAAAGGTTAGTCTTGAGGAGTAAGAATGTGTCTTTCTAAAGTTGTAGCTCATGAGCCCCTAGCAGTGGACTTCTCTCCACTGATTATCAATTGGTATAAGGCAACTAGATGGCACAGAGGATAGAATACTGGATCTAAAGTCAGGAAGATTCATCTTCTTCACTTCAAATCTGACCTCAAACTCTCACTAGCCATGTGACCCTGGGCAAATCACTTAACCATGTTTGCCTAATCCAGTGGAACAGGAAATGGCAAACCACTCTAGTATGTTTGCCAAGAAAACCCATTTGGGGTCATGAAGAGTCAGGCACAATTGAACAATCAGTCAACTAGATATAATTAACTTTTAGAAAGAAGTGATGTGATAGGAATAATTGTTATATATATATTGGATTTATCATAAATTTTCACATATTTAATGTGTATTGGACTACTTGCCATTGGGGGGGGAGGAAAAAATTTGGAAGAGAAAGTTTTGCAAAGGTCAATGTGAAAAATTACCCATGCTTATGTTTTATAAATAAAAATTTTTAATAGAAAAAGGAATAATTGTTATAAAACAAAAGTTGGTGAAAGATTCCCACTCTCTATACAGAGAACAGAGAAATATAATTTCGAGCTTCAAAAGCACATGTGCAATCATATGTAATGGTGATAAACTGGAACCATTCCCAATAAGATCAGGAGTGAAACAAGGTTGCCCACTATCACCATTACTATTCAATATTGTATTAGAAATGCTAGCTTTGGCAATAAGACAAGAAAAAGAGATTAAAGGAATTAGAGTAGGTCATGAGGAAACCAAATTATCACTGTTTGCAGATGATATGATGGTCTACTTAGAGAACCCTAGAGAATCAACTAAAAAACTATTAGAATTAATCCACAACTTTAGCAAAGTTGCAGGATACAGAATAAATCCACATAAATCATCAGCATTGTTATACATCACCAACAAAATGCAACAGCAAGAGATACAAAGAGAAATTCCATTTAAAATAACTTTCGATAGTATAAAATATTTGGAAATATATCTGCCAAGGGAAAGTCAGGCTCTATATGAGCAAAACTACAAATCACTCTCCACACAAATAAAGTCAGATCTAAACAATTGGAAAAATATCAAGTGCTCTTGGATAGGTCGAGCAAATATAATAAAGATGGCAATACTACCTAAACTAATCTATTTATTTAGTGCTATACCAATCAAACTCCCAAGAAATTGTTTAACTGACCTAGAAAAAATAACAACAAAATTCATCTAGAATAAAAGGTCAAGAATCTCAAGGGAATTAATGAAAAAAATGCAAATGAGGGTGGCCTAGATGTACCAGATCTAAAACTACATATTATAAAGCAGTGGTCACCAAAACCATTTGGTACTGGCTAAGAAATAGAGTAGTGGATCAGTGGAATAGGTTAGGTTCACAGGACAAAATACTCAATGACAATAGTAATCTAGTGTTTGATAAACACAAAGACCCCAGTTTTGGGGATAAAAACACACTATTTGACAAAAACTGCTGGGATAATTGGAAACTAGTATGGAAGAAACTAGGCATTGACCCACACCTAACATCATATACCAAGATAAAATCAAAATGGATTCATGATCTAGGCATAAAGAATGATATTATAAACAAATTAGAACAATGTAGGATGGTTTACCTCTCAGACCTGTGGAGGGGGAAGGAATTTGTGACCAAAGAAGAACTAGAGATCATCATTAATCACAAAATAGGTAAGTTTGACTATATCAAGTTAAAAAGTTTTTGTACAAACAAAATGAATGCAGACAAGATTAGAAGGGTAGCAGTAAACTGGGAAAATATTTTTACATTCAAAGGTTCTGATAAAGGCCTCATTTCTAAAATATATAGAGAATTGACTCAAATATATAAGAATTCAAGCCATTCTCCAATTGATAAATGGTCAAAAGATATGAACAGACAATTTTCAGATGAAGAAATTGAAACTATTTCTAGTCACATGAAAAGGTGCTCCAAATCACTATTGATCAGAGAAACGCAAATTAAGACAACTCTGAGATACTACTACACACCTGTCAGATTGGCTAAAATGACAGGAAATGATAATGATGAATGTTGGAGGGGATGTGGGAAAACTGGGACACTGATACATTGTTGGTGGAACTGTGAACGGATCCAACCATTCTGGAGAGCAATTTGGAACTATGCTCAAAGAGTTATCAAACTGTGCATACCATTTGACCCAGCAGTGTTTCTATTGGGCCTATATCCCAAAGAGATTTTAAAGGAGGGAAAGGGACCCACATGTGCAAAAATGTTTGTGGCAGCCCTTTTTGTAGTGGCAAGAAATTGGAAATTGAAACGATGCCCATCAATTGGAGAATGGCTGAATAAATTATGGTATATGAATGTTATGGAATATTATTGCTCTGTAAGAAACGACCAGCAGGACGATTTCAGAGAGGCCTGGAGAGACTTGCAGAAACTGATGCTTAGTGAAATCAGCAGAACCAGAAGAACATTATACATAGCAACAAGACTATATGATGATCAATTCTGATGGACATGGTTCTCTTCAACAATGATGTGATTCAAACCAGTTCCTATTGTTCAGCAATGAAGATAGTCATATACATCCAGAGAGAGGCCTGAGGGAACTGACTGCGAACCACAACACAGCATTTTAACGCTTTCTGTGAATATTTCCATGCATTCTATTTTCCTTCTTAGGTTGTTTTTTTTCTTCTCTCTTTCTAGATCTGATGTTTCTTGTGCAGTACAATAACTGTATAGATATGTATACATATATTGGATTTGTCATATAATTTATCATATTTAGCACATATTAGCTTACCTGTCATCTAGGGGTAGGAGTGGGGGGAAGGAGGGGAAAAGCTTGTAACAAAAAAAAAGTTTTTTGCTAAAGTCAATATAGAAAAATCACTCATATGTTTTGTAAATAAAATGCTTTTAAAAAAAAAAGCACATGTGCTAGAGGGATAACTCACAGCTCCTTCTCATAACCTCTTCCTCTATTTATAGATCTGAAAGTCAATTTATTCCTTGCATCTCTAATTTATTATGTGATCTTTTATATCTAGCACATGTATCCATTTGAGGCTTATCTTTATATGTGGTGTGAAGTGTTGGTCTCCATGTAATTTCTGCCAGATTACTGTCTACTTTTCCAAAAAGTTATTGTCAAATAATGAGTCCTTAGTGGCTTGGATCTTGGAGTTTATTGGACACCAGGCAGCTAGGTTTGTTTGCTTCTATATGTTATATGCTTAAGTTTTTTTTTTTTTAACAGATTGAGATCTCTTTCTTAATCAGTACAAAATCAGTTTTATGATTACTATTGCATAAGTATAGTTTGAGACCTCATACTGACAAGTTCCCTTTATTCCCATTTCTTTTCATTATTTTCCTTGAGATTTTTAACCTTTTGTTCCTTCAGATGAATTTCCATTATTACCTCTTAGTAAATAGCTCCCAGATTTATATAACTAGTACTAATCTCTCTTTTGAACTCCACTCCCACATCACCAACTTCCTGCAGGATATCTCTACCTGGATATCCAAGAGGCATCTCAAACTCGACCTGTACAAAATGGAACTTGCTATCTTGCCACCTCAACCTTCTCCAACTTTGCTAATTTTTGTTGAAGGAACCATCATCTTTCCAATCACTTGTCCCTTCTCTCTCTCATATGTAATAACTTGTCGACCCTTTAGCATTTGCTTTCATAACCTCACATTTGTCCCTCCCCTCCACTCACAGAGCCATCATCCTAGTTCATGCCCTCATCATCTCTCAATTGGACTACTGCAAAAGTCTCTTGATTGGATTCCCATCTTCCGGATTCTCTCTTCTCAAATCTATCCTCACCATAATCTTCCTAAAGAAAAGTATTACTATGTCACTTCTCCTAAGATCCTTCAGTGGCTCCTATTGTATCCAGGATCAATGTCCTTTATAATCTAGCTCCAGTCTATCTTTCCAGATTTATAGTATATCACATCATATATTCCACATTTCAACCAAACTGTCTTATTTTTTATTCACCAAACTCATCAGTCTAATCTCCTTCTTGCATTTGCACAATTGTTCCTCACATTTGAAATACTCTCCTTCCTCATACCCACCTCTTAGAAGCCTCCAAAACTCAGTTCTGGTCCCAGATCCCAAGAGAATATATTTTTGATGCCCTTTGCTCATTAATGTTCTGTCCCTTTTCAATCTATCATATAAAAGGAATCTCAGAACATTCATATTTTAAAATTATTTATATGTTGTATTCTCATGGAAAACTGCAAATTTAAAAATAGCAATTATTTTTCATTTTGCCTTTGAATTTTCTATGACTCCCACAATGTCTTGTATCTATTTACCATTTAATAAATGATTATTGCTGTTCATGTGTGTTCGATTCTTCATGACCCCATCAACCCTACTGTTCATGAAATTTTCTTGGCAGAGATACCAGAATAGTTTGCTATTTCCTTCTCTAGCTCATTTTACAGATGAGGAAGCTGAGGCAAACAGGGTTAAGTGGCTTGCCCAAGGTCACAGTTTGAGGTCAGATTTAAACTCAAGTCTCCCTGATTCCAGGCCCAACTCTCTATTCACCAAGCCATCCAGCTGCCTTAGTAAATGCTTAGGGGACTAGATTAGATTGGAATGGAAGCTACCAGGGAATCCTCAGGGGTGATCCTTTGTCTTAGGCTTTCCATTTCCCTATCTCCCAACACCAACTCAAAGCTTCTTCCCCTCCTCTTATCTCAGGCACAAAACTTCCTAGTAACACCTCTGGCATTGGCAAATTTGGAAAATTGATGGAAACTGAAGCAGCAGCAACTGATAATACAAATGAATGTGACCCTCCTGCAGGAACATGCACTCCCAGGATTGACTATAAGGTTCAGTCGGTCACAGTGGGAATTCTTTCCACCCAAAAAGGATTGTGACTCTTTTATGATCTTTTAGATGATGAAAGGGTCGCCTCCTTGGACATCTCTTTCCTCATAGGGAGAGTGAGGAGGTTCAGCCAAATGACCTTTGACGCCCTCCTAACTCTTCTAGGTCAGAGTTCTTAATCTGGGGTCTGTGAACTTTTAAAAAAAATATTCTATTAAGTGTCTCCAAAATTGTTTCCTTTGTCATCCTCTATATCTTGTTATATGCATTTAACAATATGATCCTGAGAAGGCATTTGTAGATTTTACTAGATACTATCCAAGGAGCTTAAGACACTAGATCCTTTCTCTAAATCAGTGAATCTATGACTTAACACAGGATCAACCAGACAGTAAATCAGAGGCACTCCTTAAACCTAAGAGTCCAAGCCTCTGCCCAGGAATAAGGTGAAACCTTCAGGAACCCAGGTCATTTCAGCCCCCAGACACACTCCAACATGCCAGAGGAGGGTTCTGGCAAAAGAAAACAGAAAGAACCCCTTAAAATCCAGTAAACACAAGACCCAGCTATAGTGATGAACTGTGTCTGTTGTTGTCTGAAATCCAATCCAAGTGAAGGGGTTGCTTACCAAAGGCTAGAAATGTTCTCTCCACAGTGACTGATCAAGATCTTTTGTCCTAAGACAGAAGTAGCTGTGGTCACCATCAATGATAGGAATGCTCACAGTGATCAAAATTATAACAGTAGGATCTGGCCCATGGGCAGACTGCTCCCTAGGGAGATTTGTAGTGAACTTCACCCTGGGAAACTAGGGCCAGACCCACAAGGTCCCCTCTTACAATATGAATCTCTCCCTCTCTAGTTCATCTTCCACTCAGCTGCTAAAATAATCTTCCTAAAGCATGACTCTCCCTCTGTCTATCATTCTCTCTGTCTCTATTTCTCTCTCTGTGTTTGTCTGTCTATCTCTGTCTCTGTCTCTCTATCTGTCTCTGTCACCCTTTCCCTCTGTGTCCTTCTCTCTGTCCCTCTGTCTCTTTGCCTTTTTCTCTGTCTGTCCTTCTCTGACCCTCTCTCTGTCTCTCTGTGTATTTCTCTGTCTCTCTTTCTCTGATTCTCTCTGACTCTGTCTTTCTCTGTCTCTCTGTCTCTATTTCTGTCTGTCTGTCTCTGTCTTTATCTGTCTTTCACATATAAGAATGACAGAGAGAGAAGAGAGTAGCAATCCAACAACATTGGCCTCCTTGTTCCACAAACAAGATTCTCCATCTTGGGACTCTGTGTTTTCATTGGCTGGCCCCTACCCTACAATATTCTCCTTCCTGATGTCCAGTTTCTTTAAGGTCCAGTTAAATCTTGCCTTTCTTCATTCTAATGTCCTTCCTCTCTTGATCCTTTCTAATTTGTCCCATCTACAATTTACATGTTCGTTGTTTGATGTTATCTTCCCTATGAGACCGAGAGCTCCTGATAAGCAGGGACAGTCACTTGCCTCTCTTTGTATCCCTGGCATTTAACACAATGTAGGCTGTGCTAAGGATGACTGGTACATAGTAGGCACTTCATTTTCATTGAGTGACCACACAAAATCTATGCCTTAACCCAAAGCAGGGATGGATGCGGAATGGTGGTGGATGTGGACATTCTAACACTGGGGAAGGATGATAGGGAAGATAGTTTTAAGCAAGAAAGGATTGTCTGAATGCCCCCCAAATCATCGGTACAAGTCACCTCCTCTACACAGTCATCTCTGACTAATATTTTAGTAGAAATGTTTGTTTTATTTCTTAAGTTCAAAATAAAATCCAATTTTGAAAATTAGAAATAGCTCTTGCTAGAATCAGGGGACCTGGACTCAAACCTTAGTTTTTCTATTTCTTAATTGGACTTGATTTTGTTTCCTCAAACTAGTCTTGCTGTTGTTCTTTGCACACTCTGTTCAATTTCCCATTCTACACCTTTGCACAGGAGGCACTGCATTCCTCTGATGTTCTCTCTCCTCTCCTCTACCTCTTAGAACCACTTTTTTCCAGGCTCAGCTCTACTGCCAGGTGCAGCTATACAAAGCCTATCTTGAGCCTAATCCCTCCCTCAGTGCTTCCCTATGGCCATCTCCACTTCCTTCTTAGTTCCTTACAATCAGTTTTTTAATGTCATCATTCCACTCGCACTACTCTCTCCAAAGTTTCTGATGATCTAGTTTGACAAATCCAGTGACCTTTTCTCAATTCCCCTTTTTCTTGACCTCTCTGCAGCCTTTGACACTATTAATCACTCTCTCCTTCTTGTCATTCTCTTGATTTTGAGGACATAATTGTCTCCTGGTCTCTTTCCTATCTCCCTGACTCCTCCTCTGTCTCCTTTGCCAGATTCCCATCCAGACCCCACCCTCTAAACATAGGGGTCCTTCAGGAATCTGTCCTGGTCCCTCTTTTCTTCTCCCTCTCATCAGTTCCCATGGATTTAATGACCATCATTATAATAATTTCCAAATCATCAAACTGGAGCTCTCTGAGGACCTCCAATCTCAAATTTCCAATTGTCTTTCAGACATCTCCAACCAGATGTCCAGTAGACATCTTAAACTCAATATGTCCAAAATAGAACTCATTCTCCTTCCCTCTATATCCTCCCCCAACTTCCCTATCATTGTCAAGAGTAACTCCATCCCACAGGCCTTCAGGCTCCCAACATAGGAATCATCCTGAACTCCTCACTATCTCTTGTCCCCTCCTTTCCAAGTTGTTGTCAAGACCCTTTAATTTCATCTTTTGCACTAAATGCTGACTAGGCCCTCGTAGGCCCCCATATAGATTATTTTAGGGCAAGGATTATTTTTCTCTCTGTCTCTATCTGTCTCTGCATCTTTCTCTGTTTCTCTCTGTCTCACTGGTCTGTCTGTTTCTGTCTGCCTCTGTCTTTCTGTCTCTGTTTCTGTCTGTCTCTATCTTTCTGTCTCTGTCTATCTCTGTCTCACTGTCTCTCTATCTCTGTCTCATTGTCTCTCTTTGTCTCTTTCTCCCTCTCCCTCTTTGTCCCTTTCTCTCTTGTGTCTCTGTGTGTGTCTCTGTATCTTTCTCTGTTTCTGTCTGTGTCTCTGTCTGCAACTGAGTCTCTTTCTGTGTCTGTCTTTGTCTCTCTGTGTGCTTCTGTGTGTGTCTCTCTGTGTCTTTCTCTGTCTCTGTCTCACTGTCTCTGTCTCGCTGTCTCTCTCCTCCTCTCCCTCTCCCTCCCCTCTTTCTCTCTCTTTCTCTTTCTCTGTCTCTGTCTGTCTCTCTCTCTGTTTTTGTATCTCCTTTCCCTAAGAAAATGCCTATCCCATACCAGCCACTTAATAAGCTTCCTGAATCTTTAAATTGGGCAAATAAAGGGCAGTAGGAGATATAGTGAATGAAGTACCGGTCTTGGAGTCAAGAATCAAGAGGACCTGAGTTTAAATGTGACCTCCAATGCTTATTAGCTATAAGAATCTGGGCAAGTCATTTAACCCCTAATTGCTTCCCCCATGCAATGAATAAATAAATAAGGTGAGTAACCACCATACTGTCTCCTTCATGGGCATGTTGTAAGAACCAATTAAAATAATGAAGGTAAAAGTACTTTGGAACCATAATCTAATATAATAATCATAATAAAAATTTGAATTTATTAGTATTATTATGCTTATTGTTGTTTTAGAAAGAATGAGAGATGCTAAGATGCTATGAACAGAGGAAAGTTCCAGTGTTCCCTCTGACACACCCAAGTTGTGTGACAAAGGAAAATCCCCAAACTCCTCTGGACCCCAACTGCTAGGCTTTAAGTCTAAGTCAAGGATTTGTGGCTAATCTACATGAAGGAGGGAAGTTCCCATACCCAGAGTGCCCTGCACTGAAGAAGTCACAGACCTAGATCCAAAAAAGAGGGGAGAAAGTGCCCCAGACACTGCTAATATAAATCAAACTAAATTAAATCATTGTAGTTCTGTCACACTTGGTTTTGACTGTCCAGGATCAAA
Organism: Myrmecobius fasciatus; assembly: GCA_023553655.1. Classification (NCBI taxonomy): domain Eukaryota; kingdom Metazoa; phylum Chordata; class Mammalia; order Dasyuromorphia; family Myrmecobiidae; genus Myrmecobius; species Myrmecobius fasciatus. The sequence goes on along the minus strand of JAJPUD010001944.1, from coordinate 107,403 downwards.
CTATAGGAGATAGACTTAAAGGGCCATTCCCTTCCCCCAAGGGCTTTCCCTTGGAGGAGCTGGAGATGAGAATGAGATGAGTCCTCTGTCCCCCTCAACCCCTGCACTCCTGGCTCTCAGTCCTGCTGACTGCAGTCTGAGCTGGTCCTGAGTCATCCTCCTGGGGCAGCAGCCCCCAATGACCTCTGGGTGCCTGCTGCTCTACACAATGGAAAATCATAATATTGACCCAACACTCAGGAAATGGGGAGGACAGAGAATCTGGGCTTCTCAGGCGCAGGGGAGAGACAGCTTGCTGAATAATGGGTTAGGGGCAAGCAGAGCCTCCCAGCCTGCTGCGTCCCTCTGAACCTATCTTCGTCTTCTGTTCCAGCTTTTTTTTTTACTTCTCCTCCTCCTCCTCCTCAGCATCATCATCGTGGAGCTCTTCTCCTACACATTCCTGGCCCTAAAGCTGGGCGAATCTGCTTCTCAGCCATGAGAATTCTAGGATACTGTGTCCTGTGTATCTAAGGGAAGCAACACTGGCTGTGGAGTCACAGGACCTGAGTTCCAATCCCACCCTGGACTCTCACTCTGTGTGACTCTGGCCAATTCATTCAAGTTGTCTTGTGCCTCAGCTTTCTCATTTGTAAAATGAGTGTATCATTTTAGATGACTATAGAAGTCTCTTTGAGTATTGAAATGTATGATCCTGTAAGAAATGAAATGGAAGGGGAGAGGTGAGAGGAAGGGACCCTAGAAAGGATTTCCTCATAACCTGTCAATAAATTACAGATTTTTAGAGAATATGGTAGCTGAAGATTTCTGCCATTCCATCCTGAGCTGCTTCCAAGCAGGCCCTTCTCCCACCCAGGTACCAGAAACTTCACATTGACCTTTCTATGTGGAATAAAAGAGATCTGTTAAAGTTAATCCATCCTGAGTCTTGGGGATTTTGGTCATGAAATGTGGACTGGAAAGGGAGCTTAGAACACAGGATGTCAAGAGTTGGGAAGATCCTTAGAATACAGGATGTCAGAGCTGGGAGGGCCCTTAGAACACAGAATGTCAGTCTTTGACATTGACCTCTGATGAAATGCTAACATTAATAATGAAACAACTAATCATGCAGAAAATGTTTCTCAAACTTTTTAAATGTCACAGTGTTACAAGTAAAACAAGGTAACTATGTCCTGTTGCACCATATAAAAAAGTAACTTCAGTCATCACTAACCAGCTTCCACATACAATATAAAAAGTAACTAGTTACCACTACAGCTAATGCTATTGGGCTTTCTGTTGCCTCACAATTATAGACAGGACACACCCTTCAAACATCCACAAAGGTCTGCTGCCTCATTCTGGCAATGTTTAATGGACACCAGGGTTGGAAGACCATGGACTCCTGCCTTCATATAATATTACTTTTGCTTTTTTCCATCTGCAATCAGGCATATAAAATGGATACTCTGCCCACCATTGAAAATGAAGCTTTCATCAAAGAGTGTGTTGACCTTCATAACAAGTTTCGGTCACAAGTGACCCCCAAAGCCAGTAACATGATGCATATAAGCTGGGATGCAGATTTGGCCAAAGTTGCTAAAGCCTGGGCACAGAAATGTGAGTTTGAACATAACCCTGATCTGAATATCCCCCAAAAGTTGCACCCTACCTTTTCTGCAGTGGGAGAGAACCTCTGGATTGGCACAATTGGAGGATTTTCTGAAAATGCTGCCATCAAGATGTGGTATGATGAGGTAAAAAACTATAACTTCCAGAATAAGAAATGTACTGGTGTGTGCA